>LR749728.1:1898024-1944841 GCA_902729485.2 Mus minutoides
CAGGGAATGGCTTGATCTGGGGCCTTTGCTGGGGACATCAGGGAATGGCTTGATCTGGGACCTTTGCTGGGGACATCAGGGAATGGCTTGATCTGGGGCCTTTGCTGGGGACATCAGGGAATGGCTTGATCTGGGACCTTTGCTGGGGACATCAGGGAATGGCTTGATCTGGGGCCTTTGCTTGTGTTCTTCCCCTACAGTCCCTCTGCCTCCCTAGTCCTGTTATCCTCATTTGATTTATTTCCCTCTTGCTTACTCAGAGAATCCTGACCTACTCTCTGGGCCAGGCTGGCTGCCATCCTGATGCCTGCACACCATGCCTGGCTCTGCCCTTGGCCACTGCCCTACTATAGAAGTCTCCCTGTGAGCACCCTAACAGAGGGTCCCACTAGCTTGATTCTCTGCTTGTCTTTCTCTACTGTCACCTACCTTTGTCTTGTCCCAGCCTCTTTGATTCCTTCTTAGAATTCCACCGAGCCCATCAGTCATGGTGAAGGGTTACTAAGGACTTGAGTGGGGATCAACACCCTGGAATGTCTCTAACCTGTATTAGGTCTCAGGAGGGAAACCAGAGAAGCTCTCAAAAAAGACAGCTGAATGCCTTAGATCAGCCTGCACAGGAGTGAGGGGGCCCAACTCCAGGGAGCTCTGCAGACTGAATGAACTAAAGCCCCAGGCCTCCGCTCTAGAGAACACAAGGTTCCAGGGATAAGAAGCCAAGGATCTGAGGAGAGATGGTCTTTCTTATGAGTGCTAACTCATCCAGCTCCAGAAAAGTCCAGAAGGACCCCCAGCTGTGCTCAGTGCCACAGAGAGTGAATTGGTTCCCCTCCAGGTTTCTCAGACCTAGTAATCAAAGTAGAAACTGAGAGTGTTGATGTCTTTAAAAATCCATAGAACATTCTAGAAAGAGGCTGAAACATCTTCTGGAGTGAAACAGAAGAGAGATGGTTAACATCTAGGGGAAACCTGGAGTCCTGAGTGATAGGGTCATTAGGAGATGTATGGACAATCGGGGCATGTTCCCAGGACACAACAGGTCTTCGATGATCTTCAGGTTAGGGAAAACTTTGCCCTTTTACAAATCCAGAGTCCATTTCAAACCTCTAAGTAAGACAGGAGAAGAAGGATACAGTCAGAGAGAGACACCAAAGCCCCCAGCCTGATGTGTAAGAAGCTAGGCTCAAGGGTGGCGTATGAAGCCAATTTGTAGCCTTCTTTTAGAACAACATTCCTTGCTGGAATGTTGGAGCTCCATGGCCTGCTTCATCCAAGGTCAGTCAGTGAGGCACGGTAGGCCTTGGGTAAATACTGACTTGTCTATATGTATAGAGGCATAGCTGTCCATTGTGACCATCATCCCAAACTTTCTAAGGTGGGTTTTTGTTGTTGCTGTTGTGTTTACTTGCTTGTTAAGACAGGGTCTCCTGCAGCCCAGTCTGACCTCCACCTCAGGATGACCCTGAATGGCTCATTCTTCTGCCTCTATTTCCCCAATGCAGGGATTATAAGTGTTTGCCACTGTACCCTGTTTATGAGGTGATGGGGACTGAACCCCATGTTTTCACATGACAATCAAACACCCTCTCAACTGAGTTACATACCCAGCCTTCCAAGACAATTTTGGATGCAAGCTGAGCACCCAATCAAAACGTCCTGACCACTGACAGGAACATGTGGGAGAAGTTCCACAACAGACCTCACAGCAGGCACCAGTGAAGGTCCAGGCACACAGAATGTTGTAGAAAATTACCTCCTGGTTCTGTGCGTAAAGTCCAGATGAAATACAAATGAATTTCTCAAAGAGACTTGGGTTCCTTCCATAGAATATCTCATGAAAATACAAATATTCAAAAGGAAATCTCAAATAGCTCTGTTCCTACAAGGCATGTCTAACCTGGAAGGAAGGTCATATGTGCCCCAGGAGAGTTATAAATGCAGCCCAATTGTTTTACTCAGCTTTTCCATTGATGTGACCAACATTGACTAAAATTAATACTGAGAGGAAGGTGTTTATCTGGGTTACAGGCTACCGTCAGTCATGAGAGAAGCCATGGCAGAAACTCAAAGGCAGGAACTTGAAGGAAAAACCAACGAAGAATGTTGATTTCTCAATTGTTCAGTTACCTTTTACATATTTCCCCCAGACCCACCTTCCTAGAGATGGTGACACCCACAGTGGCCTGGGCCCTCCTACACCAATTAACAATTTTTAAAAATGCCTCTCAGACATACCCACTGGCCAATCTCCTCAATCGAGGTTCCCTCTTCTTAGGTGACTCTAGGTTTGTGTCAGGATGACAGCTGGCACCAACATAAACTCATACACTTGGCTAACACATTAAGAGATTAGTTTTGGTACCCAATTACACAGCTCTTGAGCATGACACCCGCAATGTCATTTTGTAATATCTAAAGGTTGGAAGGGCCTTTCACATGGGCATTTCAGCAAAGGGGTACTCAGGCTGTCACAGCAAACACTCTTGAGCTGTGTGCCAAGTACACCAGCCGAGCACAGATTCTCGAGGAGACTAGTCCCAGAAGGCACACTTCAGAATGAGCTTCGGTGCGGGTGGGGTAGGAGGGAGCTTATGAAAGCCAATTTCCCAGGCCTGAGACTCTTGATGGCTTTTTCCAAATTCCACGTAGGTAGGTTTATGGTTGATGCCCTTTCTAGGACATTCAAAAAGGTTAGGAGTGTGCCTGTGGTGACTTTGTTAAATGACACCAGAGTGTACCTTCCAATGTTCCAGGCCATGCCCTCAAGACCCTGGCATAAACTCCCTGTGGCTTCCAGCTGCTGAGTACCAAACGAGCCCCACTGTGTGGCTGGCTGCCCATGGTGCAAGGTCAGGCAGGAATCCTCCCCAGAGGGTGGCTTTCGTCTCCCTCTGGTCAAGCAGGCAAGATTTCATAAAAGGCTCTAACAGATCTGCCTTGTAGTGTAGCCCTTTGTACTGCGAGGCCATCCAATTTCAGAAACCATATCCCCAGAGTGTTCCTGCTGTGTCTCCAGTCTTTGACACTGTGCTTACAGGGAGATCTTACTCAAACGCTTCATGAAATTGTTCTACGTAGTACCTTCCCCGGGCCAGGTGGTAGAGTCCAGGCCAAGAATGACCTGCTGGGAATAAGACAAATGCTTTCTTCACTTTGCAAGGCTTCTATTGGAGAAGTTAAAGGTGGCTCCCTAAGTAAATCCCTTGCCTTGCAAATGTGAGAACCTGAATTCTCAATTACCAGAATCCATGTAAGAAACAATGCAAGACGATCCCAGTTCTGGAGAGGCTGAGATGGGTAGATCTCTGCGGCTCGCTGAACAGCTAGTTTGACTAATTAGTGAACTCTGGACCAAAAAGAGCTCCTGTCTCAAAAGTGTCAGAGAGCATTTGGGAAGGTGACCCTGAGGTTGCCCCTGTTCTCCACACACAGGTGACACACAGGTACACATACACACACACAGGGTTCAAGTGTTGTGAAGAGAGAAGTATGGGTGGCATTGAGCAGAGGGTGGGGTTCAAGATGCAACATCCCAAACAGGGCCCCTAAACATGAGAAAACCATATAAACGGTGAAGCTCCTCTGCCTTTCTCTGAAGCAGGTCACAGAAGCATGTGACGATTTGCCCATCATCAGTGTGCAAGGCCTCTTCCCTATGCCCAGAGGGAAGGAATGCTCTGATCTCAAAGAAGCACCTGAACAGACAGGCCCCTCTAGTCTCCCAAGTTCATTACCACTGGACCTGACCTACTCTACCCAGTACGACTGTCCATAGTCATTGAATTTAGAACAAAAGTACAGGCTTTGTCCATTTCTTTGGATTCTAAAGGCTCCCAGGTCACATGAGACCTATGCTATATCAGTCTGCGTGTCTTTGTCTCATCCTTCTGTCTGTGCTCTAGGGACCTCATCCATGAGCCAAAGAGGAAGGTAGAAAGAATCATCACCCATCCTGCATGAGGCGAAGACTGTAAAGAGGGGTACCGCTCAATCTCTGACAAGAGGTCACCCCAGCACCCCAATCACACCTAACAAGTGGTGGAATGTTTCACAGTCCTGCTGGTGTGCCAGCGTGCACCCATCTCATCTGCTTGAATGGAATAAATTCTATTCACACCGAGATTCAAATGAGCCTCTTACTCTTCAGGGCCCCATTCACACAGCCGTCCTTTCCTTTTGCTTCTCTCGGTTTTGCTGAATAGGCCAAGTCATAGATCAGCTTCTTTCTGTGTGGATCTTGCTGGCTGCATCCCAGTTACCATTCCATCTCTCAGGGGGGCACCTTTTGAATTAAGATGTGCCAAGTGGGCAAAATCCTGAATGAAGGATGAGGGAGGAATCTCATAGGACCCAAGGGTAAAAGGTTCCTGTAGCCTCTGTGTCTTCTTGGGGTAACTGCTCTGTTATGGCCTCTGGAGCCCCATTCTCTTTTCAGGTAAGTTCCCCCACCACAGTACTGCAAGTATCCTAATTTCATCTTTGTTCAACTGATCAATCCTCCTTAGTCAACTATTAAAAGCCCTTGGCCTGACCCAGAGACATACCTGCCACCACACAGAGCAGGAAGGTAGGCAGAACTCCCCCCAGAAGCATGCTTGCCACTATGATGAGCAAGTCTGTATAGAAAGATAGGAGAGAAAAAGAAGGAGAATGGTTTGTGCACTATGCAGAGAGGTGGGAACTGGAGAATTGAAGGTGGTAAGGATTAATTTGATACGAGTACCATGGTAATGTCCCAGCCCATGCTGCCTGAGGGCCATGTCTGGGTCCTTGGCCCTGTAACAGTAGGGGCTTGTGTTGATGTCCACGGCCCATGTTACCACCAATGGCCATTCGGGTGTGCTTGGTCTGGGCTGCCAACTGGGACCATGTTGATGTCCAGGGCTATGCAGAGCTGGCCCTGCCTGTCACTGGTTCTACAACTCAGGAGAGTGGGGCCTACCCTCACTGGGATAGTTCTGGAAAGCTGGCCCTAGGTACATAGCTTCAGGAGAGCTGTCCCCAGATGGTGTGAGTACAGGAGTTCCAATCTTGATCCTTGTCAGCTGCTGCAGGCAGGAGAGCTGACCCCATCCCTCACTTGGGCTAAGTGGAAGAGCTGGCCCTGCTGGCACAGGCACAAGTAAGCTGACCAACTCAGCTACCACCCAAGCTGAGATCGAGGGCTTAAAGTTGGCCCATCCCAACATCAACCCCATCTATGAGCCTGCAGGATCTCCATGACACAGGGCACCAACAGAATATCTGAAAGGAGTCCTGGTGAGGATCCAGTATTGATGGTGTAGCAGAAATCAGGATCTTCAACCAAACCAATGCAATGACCATTTGCAAGTAGAACAGTTTGGGCAAAGGATGTACTAGGTATGACATACCACAGCTCCCACAGTGAGATGCATCTTTTGTTTGTTTTGGGTTTGTTTTCTTTGGGGTTTGGGGGAGGGAGGTTGCAAGGGTAGAGGGTACATACAGAGAGAGGAGGAGATGAGTTTTCTGGCCAGCCATGGTTTGAACTCTTACAGTTGTTGCTGAGTTGACAGGTCATCTATTGTTCTGAACCCCTGGTCTGGATTTTCATCATTCTGCTCAGCTGACTTCCCACTTGCCTTTAGTTGACGGCTCCCCTGGTGACATCCTGGCTGACTTCCAAGTCTTCCTGCCAGTGTCATTAACCAAACAACCTCACGTACGTACGTACGTACGTATGTAAGAACTAAGGCTTGCTGCTGTCTCAATCGCCTCAATTTTAGTAAATGACTTAAGTATAAGGGACTACAGAAAAACACACTTCACTGGTAGGTAGTTTAATGAATTTGCACAATCCCACAACCGTCACTGCTCACACAGTTGCTCTGACATCTAATGTGGTGTGAGTGGGAACAGATCTCTGCTCATCGCTCAGGGACCCAGATTCGCCCACTGGAGATTTCCGGTGAGAGTCACACGAGTTGCGTGTGGTTAGTTAGTCTCTCCGTCACTCATCACAATCCATCCAGATGTTTGTTTGTTTGTTTGTTTGTTTTCACCACAGTTGGGTTCTCCAGTCTAACTTGCTATAGTGTTCTCAATAACACTAATCTGGGGCTCAGCTTGAAGTTCTGCAAGGCAGGCCAGAGCTGTGGGGCTTTGTTGCTTGAAGTTAGGGCCAGAGTCACCTCTTTTAGGAAGCCCTGCTCCCTGACTCCTCAGACAGGCTTCCTCAGGGGTAGGGACAGTGGCTTCTTTACCTGCTGGTCCATGCTAGCTCTGGGGCTCTGTGGATACTGATATCCCTTGTTGCCATCATCAATATACCACAAGTAGCTGAATAAGAGCTTGTCTCAGTGCACTCTGGCTGGAGGGACTTCTCTGAGGGAAGTCTTGTCCCCCACTGACTGACAGCACTCTCCCATGCTGAGTTCTCTGTGCTGGCCTCGGCCAGTCCCACAGTGTCTTCCCGTGAGGCTGCGGGCACTTGTTTGTGCCTTCCAACTGCAGTAGGTAATGAGGTTTGTTCTGAAATTGCCCTGTTCTATGTCTAATAACCATACGTCTCCAGCCTTCCACACCCTGCTGACCCAGGGCGTCTCTTGACAGAAGCCAGCACAAGTTCAAGTTCACCTCCAGCTTCTGAGATGGTCTAACAACTCCCCACCATGCTTCTTTATGGTGCTGGGGGCAAAGGTCAGGGGTCTGCTCTGTATGGAGATTGCTGGTCCTTAAGGCAGCACAGGTGCTCTGTGGCCTGTGGATCCTTTTATAGTACACAGGCTGGACTCCAGGTGTCAGCACCTGTCTCTACTTACCTTTCTGCCTGTGGACTTCTGCTGACCACTGAATGTACATACACACACACACACACACACACACACACACACAAACACACACACAGCAGGTACATGTGAGTCAACAAACCCGGCCCAAAATCTATGATGTAACTTCCTAGCCTGTGGGTGACATTCCAGTAGGCATGGTGTCTCCCAATTCTCAGGAACACCACTGAGATGAAGTTTCAGTTGCTTCTAGAAACGCCTTCCTCAGCAGTGCGCTGTTAGAGGTAGCTTTCCCTTCCCTGTCTCCCTTCCCGCCAGTTCTCCTTGAGTGTCCCACTTCATCAGCAACAGCCTTTGTCTCCGAGCTTGCTTCCAAGGAAACGGCACTCAGATAGTCTTTCCATCTTCCAAGTTCAGCTTAAGAAAGAAAAAGTTACTCTCTGCTCCCCAGTGAAGACAGGACCAAGTTAGCTATGGGGCACAAACCAGAAATACCAGCACATGGAAGGCTAAGGAAGGAGGATTGAGAGTTCAAGACCAGTCTGGACTACAGAGTGAGTCTGAGGTCAGCCTGGGCTACAGAGGTGATCTGAAGCCAGCCAAAATAAATAGCAAGGAATTGTCTTGATAAAAGGAGAACAGGGAGGGTAAGAAGGGAAGGAGAAGAGAGAGGGGAGAGAGGGAAGCACAGAGTAGGGTCACTGTGTTCTTCCCTAATCTGCTCTGACGAAGGTTGGCATATAGAAGAGAGGAATACCATTGAGAAGCCAGTCTGGAATCTGGGGAAGTTCCAGTGATCCCCCCAAATGCACACCACATCCTCCCCTCTCTGTAAGTTGCTGTCAGCTAGTCTTAAAAAGGTAGAAAAGCTCCCTGAGCTGCCTAACTTGCATGGGCTGCTCTCAGTATGCCGCAAGGACCCCCGTCTCTAATGCATCCTGTTCTCCCCTAGCATTCCTCCCAGGAACTCAAAGCTTTCTAGCCCCTCCCCATCCTGGCTGCCCCAGAAACACAGAGCAGCTCTGGACACACCCACTGAGGCACATAAATCACTGCCCTAAGGGTCTCCCTAGAGACATTAGAGACAAGCTCCCATTGTGTGACTTCTATGCCAGAAACTTCCATCTTGATGTCGAGCAGAAGCAACTGGGACTCTTAAATAAGGTTTTCAAGTTTGCATCTTGACTCTGCGAGGCACTCAGGAGACGGAGAGCCTCACGGGTTTGGCATGCGTCCAGCGGGATCTGCAGGACTGGGATGAAGTGAGGGCTGAGCTCTCCTGGCCAAGATCCCACACTATGGTTCAAACTGCTGGCAAAATAGCATGTGTGCTTTCTCAACCATGCTGACCTTCGGAGACATCCCAAATGCTCTGTGACCTCACAGCACAAGAACTCCGTGTCACTAAGACTCTTGCAGCTGGGTGTGGTGGCATATACTTTTGATCCCAGCATTAGGGAGACAAAAGCAGGTGGGTCTCTGTGAGTTCAAAGCAGCCTTGTCTACATAGTGAGTTCTGCTTTAACTCTTGCTGGTTTGAAAATGAGTGGCCCTCCCTGCTCCAAGGATCCCGTGTGGAGTTCTGTGAATGGACATGGGTAACCCAGTTCTGGCCACCTAGCCTTGGAACTGGGGGCTAGGCCACAGTGATAGCTAATCTGCATTGTCAACCTGATGGAACTGGGATCACCTAGGAGACAGCTCTGTGAGTGTGTCTGTGAGGATGTTCTGAGAGATCAGAGAAGACTCATCCAAGACTGATCAAAAAAGTGAAGAAGAAGCAAGCCAGCAGAAGACAGCATCCACCATCAGCTGGCCATGCTCCTACCCTAATGCTCTGCCCGCCATGATGGACGGTACCCTCTGACTGTGAACCAAAGTAAACCCTTCCTTAACCTGCTTTTGTCAGACATTATTGCCACAACAGAGAGAAAAGTAATATGCCTGTGGTACACTCCATTACACAAACTGGCTCCAGAGCACCCTGAGGAGAAGGACGAGCTCCTCCAAGCAGACTGGAGCAGGTGGGAAAGGCAGACCAGCAGTCTGTGACACCTGCTGCTGCTGCTGCTGCTGCTGCTTCTGCTTCTCTGTAGCCACTTCTCAAAAATCTCCACCTGCAGGAGCAGCTGGTCCCCGGTCTCTGTCCTTTGTCACTTTCCAGAGACCTGATCTTGCATTTTTCCATCTCGGTTTTAGTTACTGTTTTATTGCTGTGAAGAGATGCTATGAACAAGATAACTTATAAAAGATAATACTTAACTGGGTGTTTGCGTACAGTGTCAGAAGATGAATACATGGCCATCAGACAGAGGAAATGGCAGCAGGCAGGCAGGCATGGCCCTGGAGCAGTAGCTGGGAGCTTACATATTATCTATAAGTTGGAGGTAGAGGGAGAGAGAAACTGGGCCTTGGCTGGGCTTTTGAAACCTCAAAGCTTATCCCCAGAGACACACCTCCTCCAACAAGGCTAAATCTCCTAATCTTTCCCAAAACAGTTACACCCCCTGGGGACCAAGCATTTCAAATCTATGAGCCTATGGGGCTGTTCTCATTCAGGAATCTCTGGATCTACCTATAGCCTCACTCAGCTTAGCACCTTCATGTCTCCACTTATGAGTCTGGGCTGTGGAGCCCAGAAAGGCCAGCATAGGTCTTCCTGGAAGGCACCAGGGGAATAACAGCCCCTGAAGCTCTACCTACTGTGTCAGACTACATCCCCCCTAAACACAAAACTTAACACCATTGTGATGGTATTGGGAGACAGGTCTGTAAAAGTTGATCGGATTCCTGAGGGTGGTGCTTCACGGTTGGTATTAACCCCTCATAAAAGGAGCGCCATCTTCGTCCCTCTTACCAGAGAAATACAGAAGATATGCCCTCCACAGGAAGCTGAGACAACAGCACTAAGAAGCAGAGAGGCCCTCGTCAGATGTGGACCCTCTGAGCATCTTGACCTTAGACTGCCAGCCTGCAGACCATCTAGAAATAAAGTCTTTCGTTCACTAACTATCCAGTCTTGGGTATCTTATTATATAAAAAAGTGAGAAAATGGATTAAGGAGACTAAATAAATATTCAGCTTTGTTCTTATCTCACACTAAATAGAAATTAAGCTGAACAATTTGTTCTTTCAAAAACTTTTTAAAAATGTGTGAGGTTTTCTTCATCTATGCCTGTGTACTACATGCATGTAGTACCTTTGGCACCAGTAGAGGGCATCGGGTCCTCTGGAACTGGAGTTAGACTGTCCATGTGGGTGCTGGGATCTGAACCCAGTGCTCTTTAAGTACTGAGCCAGATCTTCAGCACTGAAGAGCCAGCATTTGTCTCTGGTTTCTGCATGTATACACACGTGCACACAAAGACACACGCACACACACGCACCAGATCTTCAGCAGAGAAGGTTACTTTTTGGCCATAAACGGATGGATAACAATCACAAAGAGAGCTCTTTGAAATGGAGAGGTATCTAGGATAACCAAGCAAAAAGACAAGGGTAAGGTAAGGCACGCTGAGTGCTTCAGAGGGATTCTGAAACAGCACAACATTTAAGGATGAGCTCACTTTCAGAACTGTACAAACAGCAACTGTCCTGGTTTGGTTTCTACTGCTGTGATAAAGACTGGCCAAAAGCAACTTGGGATGGAAAGGGCTTATTTGGCCTACATATCCCAGGTTATAGTCCACTGATGGAAGCTAAGGCAGGAACCCAAAGCAGAAACCTAGAGGCAGGAACTCAAGCAGAGACCATAGAGGGGTGCTGCTCGCTGGCTTGTTTATGGCTTATCCCATTTGCTCTCTCATTCATATTTTCTCTCTCTCCCTCCCTCCCTCACCCCTTCCCTCCATACCTCTGTGTACCCACCCTCTAGACAAGCCCTCATTATGTAGCCTTGCCTGGCCTAGAACTAGATTTGCAGACCAGGCTGGCATTGAACTCACAGAGATCCACATGCCTCTGCCTACTGAGGGCTGGAATGAAAGGTGTGCACCACGATGCTCAGCTCCTTCTCCTTTCTTATAGAGTTCTAGGCTCATCTGCCCAGGGGTGACACTACCAACAGTGATCTGGGCCTTCCCACATCAATCAGCAACTAAGAGAATGTGTCCACAAACTTGTCTATGGGCCCATCTGATAGAGGAAAGTCTTCAGCTGAAGTTCCTTCTTCTGGATATGTCTAGGTTTATGTCAAGTTGACAAATAAACAAACAAAACCAGTCTATCACCTTTGCATCAGCAGAGACCTAACGGTGTGTGCTTCCCATCCTAGCCCTAACATTAAAAGAGAACACAGGAAGACAGAACTATCTGATAAGTTCCCTAGCTTAGCACAGTCTGTACCCTTGCTACAAGTGTATGCAGACCCGAGTCTGGCTCCTCAGCACCACAGACAACAAGCTGACTAGGCAGAGGCCATCTGGAATCTCAGCACCAGGTAGGCAACCCCAAGCAGAGCCACGGAGTTCATTGGCCATCGGTCTTAACCCAATCCATAAGCTCCAGGCTCTGTCTCTAAAAAACAAGGTAGAGCATGCTTAAGGAAGATACCTAATATCAACCACTGGCCTCCATGTGATCACGCATACACACACCCACAAAAGCATGTGATACACAGTACTGATGTAGGGCTGGAGAGATGACTCAGCAGTTAAGAGCACTGGCTACTCTTCCAGGGGTCCTGAGTTCAACTCCCAGCAACCACGTAGTGGCTCACAACTGTCTATAATGGGATCCGATGCCTTATTCTGACATGCACCATTTATCTACCCAGAACACTAATACATAAGTAAATGTTTATTTTTAAGAAGTACTGACATATTTGTAAACTCCTGTGTCTTTTTTCCCATGTGTTTTGAATACAGGGTGGCTTAGAAGCATTCGCTCTGGACTGCTAAAGGTTCTTTCTGAGCTGTGGCATTTGGTGGGAAGCAAGGAGATCCTCACTCTTCACTTGGCTCTTTTTTTCTGCACTGGTTGAAGTCTCAAGATAATAATCAGAGCCAGCCTTGGTCATTTTAGACAAATCAGAAAAATAAATAGAATAATAAACCGTATTGTGTCAAAAGGCCCTGCCCGAAAATACTAAAATGAAACAGACCAATAAGGTTTTCTTCTTGACAGATGCAACTGGTGAAATCTGAGCTGTGTGGACAATTCTTCTTCCTCTAATTCCAAAGTGCCCTGTGTGCATGGTGGCCGCCCACCTCATTCATCTGTGTAAGGGACAGCAGATGGAGGTCAGCAGTCCCTGGGGACCGGGCGGCAGGAATAAGATAGATTGTGTTTCCCTTTCCTTCACTGAGATGAGGATGGGGGTCACCTTCAGGTCTCCTTCCCAGGTGGCAGCTCTGTGATATGGGAAAGAGGGCTCACAACAACCTGACTTCCAACGCCTGGCTGGCAAACACAGTTGCCAAAACTCCAGCTGTCCACAACCAAGCCTACACATTTGACTTCTAGCTGTGAGGCATCGGAGCCGATCAAATGCACTCACCTGACTAAGCCAGATTTTTAGTGAAGTAAGCTCAAATCCAGAACTGAAGCAGTGTGCATGAGTGTGGATAGTCATACTATTTTCTTTCTTGGTGTCCTCGGCACTTCCCGCAAGAGACGCCAACAAACATCTATTCATCCCAGACAGGGTATGGATGTCAGAATGGATTGCCCTGAAGACCAGCTTGCTGAACTAGTGATCAATAAGCAATAACAGAACGCACACACCCTGATGAGATTTTCTACTCTGAGCTATGTGCTAAGGATTCTGCTTACCTGGGGTTTTTCCAATATCTCAGTCTTCCTTGGAATACTCTATGGTTTACAGATTAAAGAAACTGAGGCAGAAATATGGTACTACTCAAGGTCAGATGATCTTAACGCTTATATGTTGGTATAGTCATGATTTGGTGCTTCTCTTGGTGGGAAGCAGCACACTCATGTGCATGTATGTGCAGCACACATGGAGGCTAGAGGATAAGGTGTCATTTCTCAAGCTCTGCCTACCCTTTTGTGAGATAGGGCCTCACAGGCCTGGGGCTCTTAGCAGTCCTATTGGCTGGCTGCTGAGTCCCAGGATCTACCTGTCTCTGCCTCCCCAGCACTAAGACTACAAATATGTACCACCACGGCCAGATTTTTCACCCCTATGTAGGGTCTGGGATCAAACTCAGATTCAGTGCTTACAAGATGAAACAAGTTACTGACTAAGCCATTTCCCCAGCCCTAGCCAGAGGCCTTTGAAATGCATCCTACCTTCCAGATATTGCACAGGCTTTAAGCCATTTCCCCAGCCCTAGCCAGAGGCCTTTGAAACGCATCCTACCTTCCAGATATTGCACGGGCTTTCTTTGGCTACCCTGTGAAGCCTTGTATCATCAAAGTCCACCCTACAGACAAGGAGGGTCCAGATTAGGTAAAGTTATTTCAAATAGCTCCTCGTAACCAGGTCCTGGAGCGCGTCACTTGGGCCTTTTCTCTTTAATGACCTCCCAGATAGAAGCTCCCATTTGAGCCCAATTCTCACCATAACAGGTAGCCCTTTAGCAGTCCCTAGTGCTCTGCCCACAAACTGTCCAAGATGCTGACATTTTTAGACCTTTCATCTAGGATCCCCTCCTCTCTGCTCAGCATCTATAGATCAGAACTATAGAGCTCCATTGTGGATGAAACCCTATGTCCACTGAGTGGCCATCCATCCCACACCAAAGTCCTTTATTCCTTTATTTATGTGCGTCCCTCCAATGAGCTGTTACTTGAGGAGAAGCTCAGGCTATTCCTCAGAGTGTGAATCTCCTTGGTTCAGACCAATGCCTCTGTTTTGTTGGTTTTGAAATGGTCCCATCCACCCATGCTAGCCTAAAAGGACACAATGCGAAATGCTTCTTCATTTAGATGTACCACTCAGGTCCCCCTTGGGACAGAACCATTTGTCCCTCCAACTGCCAGAAACCCCTCGCCTGAGTTTCCCTGTAATAGTTCACTTTCATTGTCAACCTGACCAGACTTAGAATTATCATGAGAACGTGTGCTTCCTGAAATGATTAGCTGAGGATGGAGGGTCTACTGCCATGCAGTGTGACCAGCTGCCTTGTGTTGGTGGCCATCTTTCTCCCCTCCCCCCCCATGATGGATTGTACCCTCAAATTGTGAGCCGAAATAAACTTGCTTCAAACCAGGTGTCTGATCAGAGCAATGAGAAGGGGGACTGATGTACCCACACTTGCTCTGCAGTTTGCATCATCAATGATTGGTCTTCATGGAGAAACAGAAGTTTGGCCTCTCATCTCAGCTTTGAAAATCCACCAGACATCCAGGCACCCTTGGAGGTTCCCACCCCAACTCCTCCCTCTGGCCATTTCACCTCCTTACTGTCTGGAAGTTGCTATTCCAAGGAGCCTTCTCCAGTAGCCTCTGTGCTTACAAATCTACAATTCTAGGACCCAGGGAAGGATGACACAAGTGAAAAGATTCCCCTGCTGAGAAACTCATACTGCCTTCTGTACATGGGATATAGCTGCCATCTTGGGTTGACAAAAGAAGTCAGTCTGAAAGGCCACATGGGAGGGCTTGGGATTTGGCTTCATCGATGAAGCACTCACCACGCAGGCACAGGGACTTGAGTTCTAACCCATGTGAAAATCTGGGTGTGGTAGAATATAGCTGCACCCCAGAACTGGGGAAGGGGAGACAGGAGGATCCCTGGGCTCCCTGGTCAGTCAAGCATAAAACAGGGGGCCTGGCATCTCAATAAAAGGCCCTTTCTGAAAAAAATAAGGTAGACAGCTCCTGCAACACCCACGGTTGACTTCTGGCCCTCCATATGCACACACACACACACACACACACACACACACACACACACACACAATCAGAAAGGGAATAGTCTACAAGAAAGCAGAAGCACCCGTTAGATCAGTGTGGACTCCTGGAACTCAGGAGCACAAGACCTCCCTCTTCATCTCATCTCCACTGCCCACAAGTGCCATGGGCTACGAATGGTGCCTGAGAAAGGCATCCTCTCCAGATAACGCCTTGATGCCTGGTAATTCATGAGCAGCCGGGCCTCTATTTTACCTCCTCCCTCTTTTCCTGTTACTTACAAAGAAAGTCACAGAGAAGCATGTCAGGCCAGGGAAGGCTAAATCATCCCCCAACAACACCTCCCTCATAAATATCATGAAATACTGCGGGAGGCTCAAGAGATATTTATGTCGTTTTTGTCCCTTCTGTGATGAAGGAAGCGGCTCAGAGGCAGCTCCAGGCTAGAACACGGTGCCATAGCCTTGTCACAAAACTCAAGAGTGCCTAGGGACCAAGACCTGCTGTCAGTGACCTGAAGGTCAGACAATCTGTGCATGGGTGGTGCTGCTCAGCCACATGACCCCTCCTGCAGGACTTTATTTCTTTGGCTATACAGAAGACGGAAGGACATGAGTAAGAGCTTTAGAATCACACAGTCTAGGGGTATGCTGTGCAGAGTTGCGCTTTACTCTCTCACACACATTTCACCTCTACACAGTTGGGAAAGTAACAGTGTCAACTAGCTTAGGCCAGGCCAGGCCAGAGTCACAGACATACCTAGAAGTCTTCAGCCAGCTCAAGTACCTATCAGCTCTTGCTTCAGAAATGGTAGAGGATAAAGCATCCTGTTTTAGGGGACACTTCTGATCTTGTGGTAGAAGAAACAGATTCCAGAAAAGCCACATGATACTGTGAAATCTTCGGCTTGAAAGTGGCATATATCACTGCCTCTCAAACTTCATAGCCAAAAAACACAACACATGGTTAAGGGCGAAGCTACAGGCTGGAGAGTCTAATTATTCACATGAAGGTGGAGTCAATGTCTTGAGAAATAATACAATCTACCACACAAGCATGATTGCTATGAAGATTAGGGGTAAAAGGAACAGCTATAAAAAATTAGCTATCATAAATATTAATGTCATCCTGAGTTCTGAGTTAACTTGTCAGGATAAGGAACCTTTCACAGATGGGCCTTTTATGCAGGAGTTGTTTAGATTAAGTCTTTGAACTTGCTAACTTTGGTTAGATACCACGTGGTGTGCGCTGCACTGGGAATCAGCCGTCAGGCAGATGAAGTTTATTCGACTATAAAATGGAAATAAGAAGTGTCTTCCTCCCAGGGCTGTTGTTAAGATAAACAACATGACTGAAACGTCTTTCGCTTTCCCCCTCATAACCGGGAATCCCCTTCCCCTTGAGCCTAGGATGACTTGAGCGGCCCACTTGTTCACTAGAGTGTGATAGAAATAATATGTTGGGATTTGAGCAGCCATATAATCAGCAATCTTGAAGCTTCAGCCCTTGTAGAAGCTCGGAGCTGCCGCCTGAGCAAGTCGGAGAAACATTAACTGCAGTCTTCCAGCTGTCTGTGCCAGAGTGCCAGATGTCTAGGCAAACCCATTGGGTGAGCTTGTCAGTGCCACACCAAGCCAGCTGTGGATACCTTGAGGAGCATAAGAATCAGCCTGATGAGGTGACCTCAATGTCTGGTACATGAATCCATAATATAATTAATAATTTATTTATTTGTATTTACACGCAATGGTGTTTTACCTGTGTTTCTGTCTGTGGAAAAGTGTCAGGTCCCTTGGAACTGGAGTTAGACGGGTGTGAGCTGCCACGTGGATTATAAGAATATAACCTGGGTCCTCTGGAAGAACAGTCTGTGCTCTTAACCACTTGAGTTATCATCTCTCCAGCCCACCCTGTAATATAATTAAACAGATGCTCTAACAACTATGTGTTATCTACTAAACAGCAGTAGCTAGCCAAACCATATAAGCCTATAGTTCTGTATCTGACTCCTTATTGGTTTAGGGCAGCAGTTCTAAACCTGTGGGTCGTGACCCCTTTAAGAGATGCATGAACCTTTCACAGGAGTCACTTAAGACCATGGGAAAACACAGACATTTACATTATGATTCATAACAGTAGCAAAATTACAGTTATGAAATAACAATGAAAATAATTTTTATGGTTGGGGGATGGGGGGTCACCACAACATGAGAAACTAGATTAAAGGGCCACAGCAGTAGGAAGATTGAGAACCACTGGTTTAGGGGATGTTGCTAATCTCGTGATCTTGGGTAAACACCCAGTCTGTTGGGAGTACTTATGATTCAGAACTGAGAAAAGGATAGTAAAGTCACAACTTCAGTCAAATCTTCACAGTCTCTTTACATGCCCGTGAATACAAGGCAGAGAAAAGGAAGTCCCTTTTCCCTGGGGTCTATAAGAGGATCCTGTGTAATGTGACAGGGCTAGACAGGGCAGAGGTTCCTCCATCTTGTATTCTTTTCGAAGCCATTTCAGGTTTAACTAGAATTTGATCTCCTTAATGGAGAATCCAAAGGAAAATTACCCAACTCCATTCTAGGGACCTGAAGCTAAATTGCCCCAGCTAACTGCTTAGCTTAGCTTCTGTTAAACTGCTTAGCTGTGCAAGACCTCACCCTGCAGCTGAAGAACAAGATATCAGTGTATGGTTTTTGCCTTTAAAAGCCTCTTGCTCTAAATGCTCAGGGCTACCCGTAGGGGCCAAATACCTGAGTGTAGCCCTAGCCAGCTTGAATAAAGACTTTCAACTGTCTACAAATTGCGTGAGTGACCACCTCTGGTGGGCTCCCCATAACAGTAACCCTGTCAACCAGAGGAGGCTCACAATCCCTAACATCTCCTGGGCACACAAGTCCCTATAGATTTTAAAATGTAAACATTTATCATCTTCTACAATTTCCTTAAGAATTCAGGTAAAATTGATACAACTATATATTATCCTACATTGATCTGGCATTCAGCACCCACCATATGCCTTCAAGAGTCAGTGTACTGTACTGTACTGTTTAAGATACTTGATTCCAAAGTCTAGAAGTTTTGCCACTTTCAAGAGTGAACCAGCAGCCAAGTGTGACTTAGTACCATTTCTTTCCTTATTCCTATTGCTATTGATCTATTTGTCTTCATGATATGAAGTTGGACTTTGGTTTGTGTCAGGCTCTGTTATAACCTGGGCTGGCCCCTAACTTGCTATGCAACTGAGCCTTGAACATCCCGCCTCTGTCTCCAAAGTGCTCTAGGAGTCTGAGTATGTGCCATCATGGCCACAGACTAGACTATGTTAGATAGAGACTGTGACAGGGTGATGGCACAGGTTCACTCAATTCTGTCCCTTTTTCCTCCTGAGGATTCAACAACTCCATATTTCCCAGTGTCCTGTGCAGTTAGTTGACACCATATGATGACCATGGTCAGTGGCATGAGAGCAGCAGTTAGGGACAACTTTGCAAGCCTGTCACCTCCCACATAGCCCTTCACACTTTTCCCCTTATCTGGGAGGCAATCCAGGGAAGGGGGGTGAGATCCTAGAGGATGAAAGAACTAAATGCAAGAGAAAAGGAGGCTGGGTCATAGCATGCTGGAGCTGAGCCAGTCCCCAGTCCTTACTTACCAGGCAGAGAAGGGCTGGCCCAGGAGGGATGAGAAGTAAGATCTTCTACTCCAGCTGCTGAAATCTGGCTTGTTCATGCTAACAGAAGTTCTCTCAGCAAATGTAAGGGTAAGTGATGCAGAGTTGGATGAGGGGTGGGGAGAGGAGTGAAGGGTGGGCAGAAGTCTGGACCATTCCCAGTACCTAAGAAGAGCATGCTGGAGAGCCGTGGTGCCCTTGCCAGACAGTCTGTGTCAGGTCCCAGAGAACAGGCAAGAAAGAGCACAAAGAGGCCTGTCCTGGAGGCATGAATCATGAGTCTTTTATTCTTCCCTCTGCAGAGAACAGCAGGAAGATGCCTGGCTTGACATGTACTGCTGGCTCTGGTGACAAGAAGATGAAATTCTATCATGCATCTGACAGGAGATCTCAGAAGTGACTAATTTAATCCCGCAGGCCTCTTTAGAAGGAGCCTCTTCTTTGCTGGCTACTTCTCCCTCTGTTCATCCAGGCTCCCGCTCAGCAAGGCAGTCAGGCCCACTCTCAGCCGAGTGTGGATAAGCAGGGAGTACTCAGTCCCCACTGATCTGAGGAAGTGAAAGCCATTCAGCAGAGTTCTCTAACGGAGTCTTTTGCATAACACTACTCCAGAGCCGGACTTTCCAGTCCCCTGGAAATCCCTCTGTGCAGCTACCACTGACTTCTTTGGCCTTGAGCCTTTGGCTCTTAGGCTCATTCTCATAGAGATGAGCTTCCTGAAAGCTACTGTCATGGTGGGTGGCAAAAGAGCCTTTGCAGTCAGAGTATACTAGTCTAAGACAGACTTCGATAAGACCCCCCCCCATACATCTTACCAGCACTATGTCCTAAATACAACCTCTCCTTTCACACCAGAAGTGCCAGATCACCTCATAGCCCAGACTGCAAAAAAATGAGATACATCCCATTATTTCCCAATCCTGTATCTATGGCAGGCAGCACTAATCAATCACCACTTCTATTTTTATATCTGGACTATGAGGCTGATGATAGTAAACTCAGGGAGTCCTTCAAAGGGGCCAGAATGACACCCCTACTTTACCATAGCTCTGCTTCCTCCTCCTATAGGACCTCCCTAGATCTTCAAAATCAACTTTGTTATACTCCTTCCTACTGGTATTAGTATGCCAAAGATATTTGCCACAGAACAGATATAGGGACCCAAGCGTGAGATTTCACAGCACCCAGAGCTGAGAATTTGGTTGTGAGAGCAACATAGCACCTTGGCAGCCAAGAAGGAGGGGGCTATTCTGAGCTCCTCGGCTACGGTGTTCATCTGTACTCTGCACAGAGGAACAGAAAAATGTTAAAGGCTGCCTAATACGTCATGCCATACTCTCCTTTCACACTTGAAGCACATTGCAAATGAGTGACACATGTCTCACTTCTCCTCAGTCCTGTACCTAAGGCAGGCATTACTAATCAATCACCGTACTCTTCTCCACTGAGCCCAGATGCGATGTCAGAAGCCTTTGCCTGCCACACATCAATTACATGAGCCCAGATGTATTCAGCAAACTCTAACTCCTGAGAGTAGGTAAGCAACTAGAAAGGCAAGGAGTTACCAAGGTGACAGGGCTGAGCTCCCAAGTACCTCCTAGAACCCACAGCATGGACTTCAATAAAGTATGGACATTACAATCCAGCGAGCCCAGCCAACTGGCTTGAGATATCTCTGCACGGTGTGATTTCCACACTCTGTGCATATTGTTTTGCTAACTTGTTTCTTCACAATCACAAGCAGCTTTTCTTGGGAGAATGAGGGAAACACACAGAGTGGGCAGGTCACTTCTGCACCATGTGTGACATCATTAGTCAATCCAGTAACTAACCAGGGTTAGCAAAGCCACGTAATCGGGGCTTGTCCCACTTCTCCAACTGTGGACGAGGTGGTGACAACCTCATGGGACATTAAGTCTTCCCAGGCAGGGATCCCTGTCTTCTATGAACATCCATGAATCAACTGAATAGGATGTGCCAGGATGTCTAAGACAGTCCTATATTTAATTGCGAGTGAATGACCACTAGTATTTCTGCCAGTTGCTGTATTGGTTTTATGGGTTTTGGATAAGGCTTATTCCCCACATGGTTTCCCATTCACAGTGGAGCTTTATTCAACATTAGCGACATCTCTAATGTTTCTGTCGCCAGTCTCTCTGGCATGAATACAAGAACCTTTCTCACTCTTGGTTTCCACAAGGAACTCATGCACAGCTAATTTGGTTGATAAAATGATACCATTTCAACCATCTTCATGCTTCAGTTAGATTGTTTGAACCTTTTCATAGGAAAGGATTAATCACGTGGCTTCCATTGCCAACCTTATAATTTTAATAACAAGGTCGATCAGATGAACAGCCAAAATGAATCTTTGACAGAAGAATATGCTACACCACGAGAGTAACTTCTGTCCCTGTTATTGAACTGGCTTATGACATTGGTAGCCAGAGAGAGAAATTTATTTAATTGTTTCCAGAACAGGAGGAAATAAAGAGCCAACACAAAACTACTCATACACTATATAATCAAAAAATGATGGATCAGCGAGCAGCAGAACCCATACACAATGAAGATTTCAGTAAGAGATTGTCTCAAAAAATAAGATGGAGAGTCATAGCAGAGAAAACCCAGCATTGGCCTCTGGCTTCTACTTGCACACACATGCACACACACACACACACACACACACACAAAACCATGAACACACATTCACATACACACATGCACACACAAAGTGCATACACATACACTCATACACACCAAAAAAGAAAGGGGGGGAAGAAAGAAAGAAAGAAAGAAAGAGAGAGAGAGAGAGAGAGAGAGAGAGGGAGGGAGGGAGGGAGGGAGGGAGGGAAAGAGAGAAAGAGAGCAATTGAGGAAGATACCTAAATTGACCTCTGACATCTACATCCATGAGTGCACACACACACACACACACACACACACACTGCCTAATGATGAATTTCTCACACATATCCCTGTTATGAATGGCACAAGACAGCGGCCACCTGCTGCTGTTGTAACATCCCCAAGCCTCCAGGCTACCACACAACAAAGGCAGGTCTCCCAGACAAACTGCCTGGCACCAAGATCTGACCGCTTTCCTCTATGTTGTCCTTGTCAATCACACTTTCAAGGTGTACCTCCAAGTCATTCAATGTGCCACATTCTTTTTCTTTAAAGGAATCCACTGACTGCCAAATACCACATGGAAGGACAAGAGGCTAATTGACGGAGATGCATTTTCCAGACCACTCTTGTGGCTTTAGGGAAAGTCACATGAACTGTAGAACAGGAAGCCCCTGGTTGGGAGGAAGAGGAGGCTGTGCTGTCAATCAGACGGGCCAGACACAGGACCTTCCTTCTCCTACCCTGAGCACTTGTCTTCCCTTCAGGCGCTCTCTGCTGCTTCCCCACCAACCCACCAAGAGGAAGCAGCACAGATCACACAGGCAGCTGCCACGTGCCTGCCAGATAAGGCGGCTCCGCATAGCAGACACATGGGCTCCGTCTTTTCTCCCAGAGTTTTCCACGTGCGAGGGAAAAACCTTCTATATATGATAGGATGCGGGCTTAGTTCTTGTGTGCGGAGAGAAGAGGCAAGGAAAAGCCAAGGAAGCTCGAGTGGCTTTATAGCAGCCTCTTTGATGATAATGATAGTGATAATGAAGCCATTCCCATGGAAGTTTATCTAGTTGCACACGGAGCTCATCTTCTCATCACTGCAGGATGAAGCACCTTTAACCTGGCTGTGGATTCACAACACCCTAGAACATGACAATGTGTTCTCGTTTCTCTCTCTCTCCCTCTCCCTCTCTCCCTCTGTTTGTCTCTGTCTCTGTCCCTCTCTCCCTCTGTCTCTCTCTGTATGTGTGTGTGTGTATATGTGTGTGGAAGTTCCTGAGCTATGACATAGTGCTTCCATTCTCTTCCTGTTTGACCCCCACAGACCTGTTATCTCCCAGGAGCTATGCTACAAGCTCATAAGAAGCAACATTGATTAAAACTGAGTCCAGAAAATTTTGGCTCCTGCGTTGAGGAACTCCAGTTCCACTGCCTGATTTAGCTTCCTGTCTTTTCTTCTAATGTCTTTGCCAACCTGAATAGATCATTTCTCTGCCTGAGCCTCAGTTTCCTCGTCTGCCAAGTGGCTTGACATTGCTAACTATTTTACAAAGCTAGCCTGAAGATAGCAGATATTCTGTGCAAGTCAAAATGGGCCTAGGCATAGGATACCTGGAACCTTCTCTGGATATCTTTATGCTTTTGATGTATGGTAATAGCTATCTTGTTTCTGCCAGCATAGTAAAATGTGTGTGTCGAGCCAGAATGATAGCTAGGAGGGTAGAGGCACTTGGTCTGCAAGCCCAAGAATCTAAGTTCAAGTCCCAGAGCCTACATAGATAGCCAGTTGCATGATGAATCCACTCCATGAGAACTTACCACTCATTCTTTTTTAAAGATTTATTTATTTTATGTATATGAGTACACTGTAGCTGTACAGATGGTTGTGAGTCTTCATATGGTTGTTGGGGATTGAATTTTTAGGACCTCTGCTTGCTCGGGTCAGCCCAGCTCACTCTGGCCCAAAGATTTATTTATTATTATACATAAGTACACTGTAGCTATCTTCAGACACACCAGAAGAGGGCGTGAGATCTCATTATGAGGGGTTGTGAGCCACCATGTGGTTGCTGGGATTTGAACTCAGGACCTTCATCAAAAGAATAGTCAGTGCTCTTACCTGCTGAGCCATCTCGCCGTCCCACCACTCATCCTTCAAAAATGGCATCCAATCTATAACTATTGGTGGTGGCCCTGTGCTCCAATTCTCTCTCAAATATCTCACCAGCCCCTAACACACACTGCATCAGGTCAAAGTTCACCATGAGTTTGGGTAGGAATAAAAACATTTCCAGCTATGGCACCTGGCCCACACCCCACTGTGACAAGGAAGGTGGTTTGGCTCCAAGTCAGTTCTGTCCACTATGCTCCGCTGCAGGAAAAACTGTGCCAATGGCTGCGCTTCCCATTCAGTGTGTTCCCCATCTCGACTGGAGCAGTGGCAACAAATGATCATTGCTGTGGCTGAAAGTCATCCATCTGCATAGCCCCTGCTGCTTCTGCTCCTGGTTTCTTTTGCCCTGTGCAGTCTCCACCACTCAGATGTAGGCTTGGGAGCTTGCTTCTTTGTGTGTGTTGGGGCAGGGGTGCACTAGTGTGTGTCTGTGAGCACCTGGGTGTGGAACCCAGATGATACCCTCAGGCATACACCATCCAGTGTTTTAGAAGACAGGCTTTCTCACCAGCCTGGCACTCGACAAGTAGGCTAGGCTGGCTGCCCCATGGTTGGCCTGTCTCCATCACCACAGTGCAGGAATTACATTAGGGGTCTATTTGTGTGCACACAAGTCTAGTAGCTTAAGGATGCCAGAGGTGTTGGATTGCCCTGGACCCAGACTTAAAGGCAGTGGTGAGCAACCTGACGTGGGTGCTGAGAACCAAACTTGTCCTTTGATAAAGATCAGTCTGTACTTTTTACCAAGCAATCCATCTCCCCAGACTACATCTTGCTTCAGACAAAACTCATTAATGTAACCAGATACCATTTCTGAGACTGAGTACAAATGTGTTGGCTTATGCCTGCTTCACTCTCCCTCCTCCTTCCCCACTCCTGTCTTCTCCGTGCCTCCTCTTTTTTCTTCCTTCTCCTCCCCTCCCATGTCTTCCCCTCTCCCATCTTCTCTCCTGCCCTCCCCTCCCTCCCCTCTCCTATCCACCTCACTCTCTCCTCACAACACTCATGGCCACACTTCTCCCTTTGGATAGCACCATGTAGAAAAGAAGTGAGGGCGGCTCTGGCAACAGGCAGAAAAGCCAAGATGCCCAGGCCAGTAGTCCAAAGGTGACCATACCCCTAATAGTGAATAATTGAAGGTGACCCTGCCCCAGTCACACTAGCATAGGCATTCTCAACCTTCCTAATGCTATGACCCTTTAATAGAGTTCCTCATGTTATGGTGACCCACAACCATAAAATTATTTTCATTGCTACCATTACAATATGTAACAGTATGTGTTTTCTGATGGTCTTTGGCGATGCCTGTGAAAGGGTCACTTGACATCCAAAAGGATCTTGACCCACAGGTTGAGAAATAGCAGGTAAAACTAAAGATGCGCCCTCCCCCAGGGTTGACACCTTAACTAAACTGTGAGACTCAAAGTGGAGGACCCAGCCGAGCCCCAGCTAGATTCCCAGACCTCAAAGACCCTCAAGGACAGAGCAAGGAGCTGTGGTATGAAGATACTGCTGAATCTGGGGTCATATGGCATATGAAAGTAGATAGCCGGTTCTTCCAACAAGAAAGAAAGGACAAAGGAGAACAGGCCAGAAGAAGAGGAAGTGTAAAGAGGTCCTCGGTTGTCTCTTCTGTTGACCATAGTGTAGAGGTCATCTTGCCCTTCTTGAGCAGACAGCCCCACACTCTGGTTCCTGCCCTGCCCCATCCCTCTCAGTGCCAGAACAAGCCTTACATCCCCATGCGCATCTCAATGTCACCAGTACTCTGGGTCACCCATGTTCAGAGACACATGCCAAGCCACTCTGTAATCATCAGGCCATAGCCAGCCAGTGAGGTCAGAGCCCATCAAAGCCACTCTGTGAGCATAAAAACATTTTGTTGTTATTAATCCAGTTCTCAGGAATTTTCAGGTCTCCTGGCAGTGGAGTTATGTATGATATGCACCAGGTTAGCAGATTATACAGCTGCCCCTCAGCTGTCTCAACACCTTCCTGCAATGAGTGAGAATGCATTGAAACCTATGGAGGTCAGAAAATGCTGTTAGATCTCTTGGACTTGAACTTATAGACCCTATAATATAGTGAGTTGTGAGTCACTATAGTGAGTGTGGGTGCTAAGAACCAAACTTGGATCTTCTGCAGCAGCAAGCTCTCTTAACTACTGAACCATCTCTCAGTCCTGAGGCAGAACCTCTAATGTCGTTTAGGTTGCAATGGGATTTCCCATCAAAGAACCTCCCAAAGAACTCTGCACTGCTTTCTAGAGTTGCTTAAATGTGGAATGATACCACAAGTCTGCTTGTGTCTGGCTTCCTCTATATGAGGAGTCTGAGATTCCTCCATAGGGCCAAACGGCATCCAGGTGATGACAGTTGGTTTCTTTTTATGGCTGAATATCATCCCCATTTGGTTTTTATGTTCTGCCTTTTAGCACTCCATAAAATAGGATTGACATACTCTAAACTACACATATTGCATTGTGATGTGATAAGATTTAACATATGCATACACCCATATGAACACAGAGACCTTGCATTAATCAGAATTGAATACAATTTTTAGAATCAAAAAATCAATGCATAACCAGGATATAGTTTTTCCTTAGGCTCTTCCCAGAACACAAGAGTATAACACTGCAAACTGGATGAACTAAAGACTATTCCATGAGTTTCTCCAAAAGTCACTTCTACCTTAGTGGAATTCATTGACTGTGACGGAGAACCATTCAATCCCACTGAAAACAAAACAAACAAACAAACAAACAAATCTTTCACTGCTTTCCATATTTCTGAATGGATTCTGCATGTTAGTGAAATGAACAGGATTTAATTGGTCCAAGGGAAAAATACTAATAAAGTAAGAACACTATAAAGCAGAAACGTTTGCTTCTATAAGGAGAAAGGCCATGGGCTTCAGGCATAGCTGTATCCAGGAACGCAGGCATGCTGAATACTCTTTCTTCTCCTCTTTATTGTCACTACTCTTCTGTCAGTGCCCATCCCACCCCCAACCCTGACCCCTTCTCTCGCTGCTGACTGCTGTCCTGTTACAATGAAGTTCCAGGTGGTCTTTCTCCTGTGTTACTCATAAAAACAGACCACCCTGGTTATCTACAATGGAAGGCATGTAATGCAGAGAGCTGATGACAGAGGTGGGGATGGTGTTGAAGAGATGATGACCCTGAACAGTAGGCAGTCCAGAGATGCTTGGCAGTTGGATGGATGCAGCTGCCCTGACAGCAGAGACAAAGAATAGCCTAGTGGGTAAACCCAGACGCTAGGGACACCTGATGGAAACTGGAACCAGGGAGAAGCTCAAGACAGGAAGGAGGCAGAGAAACAGTTTGTCCATCTTCTCCTTCCCTGTTCTCCCAGTCCTATTCATGTCTCCATCCCACCCCTACCCTCACCGCCTGTGCCTTTCAACAGACCAGTGCAACTGGATGTCTGTCCAATGCAGCCTGAAGGACCAGCCCCTTGAGAGACAGACAAATGCAGAGAAAGAGGAGGGGGACAAAGCTGAGAGCCACAAGATGCTGCAAATCCCTGTAGAACATGAACCAATTAATAGTGCCAGCTGGTAACTTGGAGGGAGTCTGATTGTCCAGCTGTTGAGTGCTGAACCCATATCTAGAAGAAGGAATCTAGAAGGGGACAGTGAGAAGCAGCAGTATGGGACACTAAGTCAGTAAAAAGGATGCCAGAGCCATTGGGTCTTCTCTGGCATGGCTTCAAACTGAGGACCGTCACTTGCCTCTTCAGTTGTGTGGTAGGGTAGGGTGCTGAAGAAGGTGTGTGGCCAACTCCACAACTCCAGCTATTCCAACAGAGCAGAACTTTAGGTGACAAACCATGGTTAAGATCAATACTCCATTAATAAGCTCCCAGCCCCTGGAAAAGTGAGACGAGAACTAAAGGACGAGCAGACACTCTTTCCCTTCCTCTCTGGGCTTGATCATTCCCTGGCTTGGATTTTGTGACATGAGGCCAGGGTAGGAAGATCCAGTTTACTAAATGGCCCCCTGAGGCACGGTACCTTCGAAAGAAGCCATTCTGCAACCCCGATGCTGGGGCTAGAGGATTCCCTGCAAAGCTTTTACGATCTCTATAAATTTCCAGAGAGAGGGCTGGTGAGCGACTGGGCTCTGTCACTGTCAAGCACTGACTGAATGAACCTTTAATGGAGTCTCCAGCAGCTATAAAAAATGCAGGAAAACAGCTTTCTGGACTCAGGCGTGCCTGATCGATGGAACGGTGACACCCAGTAAAAGCCAAATGGGCTGGGCTTGTCTGCAAGCCTGTTGAGGGAAATACATCTTCGGATGCAACTTTGAGATGCACACAGGCCATCTGGCATGGAATTCCTCTCCAGGGAGTACACGCTCAGAACTCCGCATTGCATGGGGTGGCTTCTGCATACGACTGTGAGGATGCCCCAGTGGTTAAATGCTTGGGTGTTGTAAGTGGGTTGGATGGTGTACCCAACAGAAGCCATGGCCTCCAAAAGACTTTAGACAATGACCTTATTCCGCAGCATGCCATTTTGCACAGCATTGCTAAGCCTCAATTTGTCCCTCCAGATACTGGGAATGATAATAAGATCTAGGGATATTACACAGATAGGGCCTGGGAGGAGTATGAACTGTCATGCCATAGGTGACACTATGCAGTGCCTTTCCCATGAAGGGAGCAAAAAGGTCAATATAGGACAATCATAATTATAGGGCCGGTGTCAATCTTATACTTGGGGGATTTAGAGACCTGTTGACAACCCATCTGTCATCTTCTTCTGTGGCCTGTTTAAACAAGTTAGAGCCTCATTCTAGAACATATAAAAGAAAATTCTAGAAGCAGGTAGTCTAAACCTGGTGTGGTAGAGTCACAGCGTCTGTGGTCTTGCTTAGGCCCTGGTCATTCCACTTTGTTAACACAGAGAGAATGTTCTCTATTCTTCAAGTCACCCCCATGGTCCAAGATGGCTGCAGAAGCCCAAGCTATCACATGTGCATTCCAGGCACATTCCAGTAGATGTAGGGAAGGAAAATAAGTGGGTATTTTCTACATCTATCGGCATTTTTTAGTCTTCCCAAAAGTCCTATGTGTCTGCAGTCATACACTCTCCTGGCTCTAAGTCAAACAGGAATGTTGTCTTTTTGTTGGGTGTATTGCTAGTTCAAATAAACTTGTGGTTCTGCTAGGGAGGGGTTAGTGGGTCGTGGGCAACAGCCAGGAGCCTCTGTCACAACATGGAAAGCTAAACATTAACTTCTGTGTGCTGAGGAAGATCTAGAGCAGAGATTGGCTGCCACTGGGAGGACCCAGTGAAGCATGTGTCTTGGCTTCTGTTTGAAATCCCACTAGATAGAGCCTAGAGCTAAAGTACAGACATGAAAGAAGAGTGTCTTCATTTCTTTCCTTGCTGTTATGACAGAATACCCAAACAAAAGCAACGCAAGTGAGAGCTTATTCCAGCCGGCTCCTCTACTGCCTTGAGAGATAAGAAGTGGGAGCTAAGAGTAAGAGGACATCAGTCTGCACTGATGAGCAGACACACTCCTCCCAGGGCTCACTCATTCCCCAGCCTGGGGCACGGGGCATGCGGCACGGGGCAGGGAGCAGGGGTGGGAAGATCCAGTTAACTAAAGGGTTCCCCCATGAAAGCAGAGGGCTTAAGGGAGTTTGTAGCTGAAGGGTCCAGTCCACCACCTTGGAGAAAGCATGCAGAAGTCACACCACATCCATAATCCAGAGGCACGGAGGACAGATCCCTGGGCACAGCTCTCCATTTGTACAGCCCAGGATCCCAAAATTACCATGGTTCTTCCCATGTCAATTAATGTAATCAAGATAAGTGCCCCTCCCCCAAGGCCACAGCCAAAGGCTTGCCTCCCAGCAGATTCTAGATTCTGCCAGATTGACCCCTGCCACTAAATCATCAAGAATAATCACACACGCAGAGTGGCATGAATCTCTGTGGGGTAATAGATGTGCCCCGACTTAGGAAGCAGATACCAGACAGACCACCATTCCCTGGCGTTTACTTGTCAGTGAGCAAGGGAGAAGGAACACTGTCAGTGTCACCTGTAACCTCAAGGCGATGATTCATCATTCAGCTTAGTGCAACTGAGTTGAAGACAGCCAGCCTGCTGGACTCACCCTTAAGGAGTTCGGGCATGGGGCCCTAATTGTCCCTGCCATGGAGGCTGTGGCTGATGTCCACAGATGGCAAATTGATGGCTCCTTCTGGATCAGTGGTCCCCCAAGCATTCCCCAAGGACAGCCAGGTCCATCCAGAAAAAAACAAAAAACAACAAAACAAAACAAAACAAACAAAAACACACCACTCAGCTTCTCACTCTCTCTGTTTCATAGCAGATCTTCTAGGATGGCACTTCTCAATCTGCCTAACTCTGCAACCCCTTAATATAGCTCCACAGGCAATGGTGACTCCCCAACCACAAATTTAGCTTCCTTGCTACTTCATAACTGTAAGGTTGCTACTGTTATAAATCATAATGTAAATATCTGTGTTTCCTGATAGTTTTAGATGACCCCTGCAAAAGGGTCTTTTGACACCACCCCCACCAAAGGAGTCTCAGCTTACAGGTTGAGAGGCAGTTCTCTAGGGCCTTCATCATAATAAAGTGTTTGAGTGTTCTACAAACCCCAAGGTCAAGCCACACATTACAACATCTTCCTGGTGGCATCTGTCCATCCTGAGAATATGCCTTTATGCCCTAGGAAGCCACAGATAGATGCCTCTGAACAAAATGTCCTACCCAGCTGGCCACTGCTCACTCTGGGACTAGATAATTCTTGGCTATGGGGTTGTTTCATGTATTTAAGCACTGCCCTAGATGCCTGTGTCAGCTCCTCCCTGACCACCAACAAATGTCGCCAGATATTGCCATATGTCCACTGGGGGCAAGGTCACTCTTGAATAAGAACTTCCACCCCAGGGAAGGCTCTGGGGTTGAGAAAACACACAGTAATTACTCCACAGGCCTTACCTGGAGTATAAACCCTTCAGCTTCCATAAGTGTCCAAGAATCTATTCCATTAGCACAGCACTTGGTTAAAGAGATGCAGCATGGATGGTGAGAACTCCCTTTAAAACCAGAAACCATATTATGAATTGTTGTTTCTCTGGGAACTAAGTTGAATGTCACGGCTGTTCGTGGTATGAGTCCATAGACTACATTTGCTTTAAAAACACTGAGGGCCTGGGAGAAGGCACAGTCAGTAAAGTGCTTGCTGTACAAGAGTGAGAACCTAAATCTAAGCCCCAGAGCCCAGGTAAGAAACCAGTGTTGTGTGCCAATAACCGCAGAGCTGGGGTGAAGGACACAGCAGGGTCCCGGGTGCACAGGCTGGCCAGCCTAGCTGAACTGCTGAGTCCTGGTCAATGAGAGACTCTGTCCCTGAGAAGAGCTAGGTGAATGGTACCTGAGAAACAACATCATAGCCTGACCTGTGGCCTTCACATGCACACACACACATACTTAACTAATTAATCAAATAATGGAGAGAGTAGTGTGTAGCGATGTCTATCTTTAATCTCACACACAGAGGCAAAAGGATTGTGCATTTGAGGACAGTCTGGGCAAAATTTAAAGACCCTGACTCAAAATTCTCATGTGGTAAAGGGTGAGACCAGACACTGTAAGCAGAGGTTAATTCCTCCTTCCAACAACATTTGAGCCCATTGTCTAAGGAAATACCATTGAATGCTGAAAGTGGCATTTCTCCCAACACAGTCTACCCAGTGTTGGTCACTTAAACTCCTGCTTCCAGCAGGTCACCATCAGACCAAGACACCTACTAGCAGGAGCCAGGATCGTGGTGTCACAGACCTAATGAACAGTCCAGTCTAGCATACCTTCTGGCCCCATTAGAACCAATGGTGTGCACACCCTCTTGCGATGGGGTGGTTTAAATAAGAATGTCACCTATGGACTCAGATGTTTGAATACTCGGTCCCTAATTGATGGAGCTGTTGGGGAGGTGTGGCGGTGGTTTAAATAGGTTTGACTTCCATAGATTCGTGTGTTTCAACGCTTGGCCATAGGGATTGGCACTACTAGGAGGTGTGGCCTTGGTGCATTACTGTGAGAGGTTTCCTAGGTCAAGCTCTGCCCAGTGTGGACTCAGAGCCTCCTCCTGGCTGTCTGTGGAAGACAGTCTCTTTCTGTAGCCTGTGGATCAAGATGTAAAATTCTCATTTCCTCCAGCACCATGTCTGCGTGCATGCTGCCACGTTTCCCACCATGATGATAGTGGACTGAACCTCTGAAACTGTAAGACAACCCCAATGAAATGTTTCCCATTCTAAGAGTTGCCTTGGTCATGTTGTCCCTTTACAGCAATAGAATCCAGATCAAAACAGGGGGTCAGGGAAACGTGGACTTGCTGGGGGAAGCACATCACTGGTACGAGCTTGGAGGCTGCAAAGCCACGAGTGCAGAAGCTCAAAAGGAATAACAGCCCAAAGCTGACCTCTGACCTCCACAAGCACATGCACACACATACACCCACATGTGCACATGTATGCATGTGAACATACATGTGCAAAAACAAATACAGACAAAAGAAACAGCACCTGCCCTTCCTCAACTTTAGCTTTCTCTCTACCCATTCTTCTTCCCTTCCTGCCTTGGCAAATGTCTCCAGGTGACTCCAAGCACTTCTCCCCTGGCTTTGACTGATTTTGGCTGGTGACAAGTCAAGACCCAGGACCTACCTTAGAAATCCAGTTGGGAAGCCCTATGTCAGTGGCTTGCAACAGGTACCTGGCCTAGACCCAGGGATTCGGACTATCTCGGTGTGTACTCAGATCCCAGGCGCCTCGGATGCCTGCAGTCAACAGCCAAGGGTGGCAGCCCCAGGAATCCCCAAGGTGATGGGAGACGCCAGTTTGGTTTTGCCAGGTGTGGAGAGTGGCACTTGAGCTTCTGTACTTCTCTAACCCCTCCCTGAGGATGCTGTGTGACATCCTCAAGTCTTGTATCACAAGCAACCTTCCAATCCAAGGAATCTTCTAGTTCTTTACCAACAGCCCTGAAAAACCCCAAGATGGCAAACTCTATATGTTTTATGCACCGTTGGGCATTTAATGCCTAATGTCCCAGAAATAGGTGTCAGATGGGAGCCTGGAGGAGTGAACAGGAAGTCCCGGTATTCCGAGTACCCCCACTTTTCTCTTCCCACCTGACTAAGCGCACCATATTTTCCAGTGCATATTTTCCAGTGGTCATATCTTGCATTAGAATCACCCCCACCAGGTTTAATCAAAGGCTTACAAACTAAATCTGTGGGGTGGGAAGACTGGGCGTGCTCTCACCCCACTTGGGAACAGCAGCCCCTGGCAGGTGCCAATGACGCCAGTCCCTGTGTGTCTGTCAGCTGCCGCCCCTCTTCCCGTGCGGCTCAAGTACTTTGTGCATTAGCATGTCTCTGGGTATGTGTAATTTTCACATCAAAGAGTGTAATTTTTTTTTTCAGAAGTGGAGTAGAGAATAATTCATCCGCTAGAGTCTCTCAGGCAGTAGTCCTGATTGCACGACATAGAAATTACACAGAAGACAGAAATGGAGAAGAACTCCATGTCTGAGTTTGTATTATTTAGGGAGCTACGGAGAGACCGAGTCCGTTCCCATTGAGATACACATATTTCTAGAGCTAAAAACAGCTTCCTGGTTGAGCCAGAAAAAGATGTCTCACTTACATTGTCACCCTGGGCTGGGAGAGAACGTGTGTCCGGCCTCATACCTCATTCATAACATGACCCAGGGAAAGGTTACTATATAGGGTCTCATCCCAGTGGGTGTGAGACTTGGATAAGCAAAGATGTATGTCCACATTGGTGCCTGTGGCTACTTTCTCACCACTGGCTTTGAATGCTGGTCAGGGCAGTTCTTGGCACACATAGGAAATAAGACAAGGTCAAGTCCAAATGATGGCGACTGCAGATGAATCATCTCCTCTGTTCTTCACATTTCATACATCTATCCTAGAAAGCAACTGTTAGAGTAACACTGGGCATGTCCAAACAAATATTCATCTGATACACAATACGTTCCTGCGTGTACTTCGCAGGTCACTTAGCTTCTCTAAACTAAAGGTTTTCTATCTATTAACTGGGTATAATGCATAAAATAAGTGGCCCCCAAGGACTGAAGAGATAACACTGAGATTTATTGCCATAAACAACAGTTTCCCTTCTGGCTGTATCTCCTGTAAGACCCTGGAGCTCAGAAGTACTTAGGGAATCAGAAGTTTCCAGATTTTACTTCATAAGTATGGATGTTTTACTTGCTTGTATGTCTGTGTATGATGTGTATGTCTGGTGCCTATGGATTTCCTGGAACTAGAATCTGAGTTGCTTGCTATCATGTGGGTTCTAGTAACTGTACCTGGGTTCTCTGGAATGGCTGCCAATGCTGCTGAGCCACCCTACCCTCCTTTTTGAGACAAGCCTATAGACTGGGCTAGCCACAAACTCACTTTTTCCCTGCCTGCCTCTGCCTCTGCCTCTGCCTCTGCCTCTGCCTCTGCCTCCTGAGTGCTGGAATCACAGGCACATGCCACCACGTCCAGCCCTTTGCTTATTTTGGTGTACTTAGAGGCACTGTTAGAAGAGTGAGAGCAGTGTCCAGTTACTGAAGATATTCATCCCTGTGCATCAGAGAAAATGACAGTCACAGAACCATGCAAGCCAAGTAGATTAACTGTACATCTGCGCAGTACACAGCAAGTTCATGGACACGGTTAGAGGGCAGGGCAGGCTTTGCATCAAACAGTAGCAAAAAAAGCTTAGGGGAGGCAGGAGGATCACTTGCCGTGCAAGCCTGAGCATCTGAGTCTGCTCCCCAGAACCCATCCAAAAGGACGGATGTGCTAGCACACTCATTGTGAGACCCCAAAGTGTTTCCCCTGAAATGTACAGCCAGTAAGAAGCTCTTTGTTCTCTAAAGCAAGAAGCCTCTTGCTCTTCTACCTTAGGTGACCCAGCCTGCCTGTCTGTGTCCGAGACCCAGAGATAACTGCAAGGACAGGCAGTAGCTCACTCCCTCTCCTTGTTCCCTAGGCAAGGCCACACACACCCAGAAGAGCTGTAGCCCAACTCTCCTCCCAACTCCTCCCAACTTCTCACTTTTTCCTTAAAAGCCCCCTACTGTTACTTACTGAACTCTCCAGCCCCTTTCACCCTGAAAGGAGCTCATCCTCAGCTGACTAGTAAACCCTCCTGCAATTTGCATCAAGCGGTTTCTCTCAAGTTTTGGGGGTCACCAACTCATCCTGGGACAGGAGTGACCCTGCTTCAGAGGTCTTACAACATCTGTACTCCCCAGATTCCTAGGATAATGTGGGAGGCAGAGACCGGAGGCAGGAGGATCCGCAGGACTGGAGTAGTTCAGAGACACAAATAAGAGAGGACCTGACTCAACAAGGGAGAAGGTAAGACTGCTTTTGACATTTGTTTTCTGGCCTCTATAATGCAGACTATGATACACATGTGGCATACACTCACACCACACACACACAAACACACACTCACAACACACACACTCACACACAAGTACTCATTCACTCACCATACACACACATACTCACACACAAGTACACACTCATGTACCATGCACACACACACACACACACACACACACATGCATTTTAATTTAAAATGTCTAAATATTCCAGGTTTGCAGAGAACTGTACTTCCATCGGGAAGTGCAGATCTGCTCTGTTCTTCCCTGAGAAGAGGCATCCTAATTTCTCAAAGTCTGACATGTTTATATTTAAAGGAATCATTACGCTACTCCAACAAGAGCGACGCATAAGAGAGGAAGACAGGAAGTAAAAAGGTCCAAACTAGAAGCTAATTTTAGAAACAGCTATGATTTTTTTTTCTCATTCCTTGATCACAGATTCAAAAACAAAACCTGTCATACTGCCGCTTCGTGCCTTTCCAAATTGGGTTGAAACATCCTTCCTGGTTTTGGAGAGGTCTGCTCTTGAGCACCAGCCAGGAACACTTTCCCACGGCCAAGTTAGATGTCTCGAAATGCAAAGGAAAACAGCAAGAGAGCCCTTCTAGGAGCAATACTCTATGGTTCAGACACCTTGGGAGCTAAGACTGAGCCAGTCATGGGGGAGGTACCGTCTCCAGCAGGGCCACTGTCCATCAAGTCCTGAAAACTACCAACTGCCAGAACTGTGTAAAAGCCATTCATCCCACGAAGGTGCCTCAAAGTTAGAAGCAAGCAGTCTGTCCACCACTGGGAGCTAAGCACTCACAGATGTTGGTTAGCTCTATTTAGGACAAGAATGACCTGTTATCATCTGTTCCTATGTGCCAGGCATATGAGACATGCTCTGCATAGGAAGGCTGCTCAGGTGGGACATCAGAGGACAGAGAGGCCACCTCTGGAGTCTTGGGCAGAGTACAGGTGTCTTGGAAGATGCTGGCAGCTCCGTGCAGCTGAACCCTGCAATATAAATTATTAAGGAATGTGCAGAACATTACACAGTTCATGTGCTTAATGATTACAGTTCACAGTCTGGGTCAGATATAATTAGATGTTACATTAAAATAGCTTCACAGAGCCATTTATTCTGATTTAATTACTTAGAATGATAGCGTAATGAGCAATGCTTTCAAGGAAAAAGTAGTCCTCTAAACGGGCTCATTTTAAGTTAATACGAAGGAAATTAATCACTTAACTGGAGTCTTAAGTGACGTGTTTTCTGTGCCACTGAGGTTGCTTTTCTGTGGCCACATGTTGCAAGGGACCAGGGAACAGAAAACGAGTTTTCCTGTGGGAGCAGATTGCCGTCTTCCCTGTTCCCTTGGAATCTTTCTCTAGAGTCACAGACAGTGACTTTCAAAGACACTTTGTAGCCAGTGGCATCAAGGACAGCAGCTCCATGGGGAGGGAATTATGAATGGCCACGGGAAGCATCGGAAACCTGTCACACACAGCATCCCTCGCTGGTGCAGCCAGCCATTGTATGAATGAGCTCTAGAACATGACAGACAACGTCGAAACCTGAGAGGCTGTCCCCAAGTCATTCATTCGGTTGTCTGTGACTCTGTTTCTTCATCCAGAGACTGGGATAAGAAAGATGGCACCCCCACTACACTGTGGTTTTGAGATTCAGCCCGCAAAGCACTTAGCATGCTACAGCGGTGGGGACTGTTCATGCTTGCAAATGTTTTGCTGGCCTCTGCCTTCATGGCTATCTCCGGGCCGCCAGGTTCTACTGCATTCTTTCCGATAGAAATTACAAAAGTCTTGATAGGAACAGGAAGGGCAGTCCCCAGCCCAAATGCCCTCTTCTGTTTCTAATAGCTACAAATGATAAGAAATCCTCATATGGAACTTTTAAAGTGGTATCAGCCGCACACACATGCACATACTCCTGCAAGGCTCAAAAACATATGGCAATGTTTATCTGCTGGTTTTCTATCCCGAGCCAGGCTTTGTAGTAAAAAATATTTGATGTTGGGCTCAGGGGAAATGGGAAAAAATGTTAACGCAGAAACCTCTCTGCGAATACCTTCTTAAGACAACTGTAACACCACTCAGGGGATACTGTATTTATTTGGATCCTGGGACGCTTAGCAAAGGTGATGACAGAAAACACTGGCTTAAGGATCCAGAGCGGGGGCTGTGGCAGCCAAAATAATGTGTCAAAGTTGGCCTTGCATGAGCAGGGGAGAGCCTGTCCAGGAGAGAGAGGATACCATCTCCAATATGGGTAAGGCTCTAGACAAGGAAATGGAAGAATCCACAGTAGGCAAGATCGCGGGCTGACTTGGGAATTGCCCGCTCTCTATGTGAGTTTTCCCATCTTGGGCTGGGGTCCTGCAGACTGTGCTGAGTCAAACAACAGGAGGAATTTAATTAGGGGTACAGGTACCCCCAAAAGCTAGACCTAAAGCCAAACTGAAGACACAGGGGGGAGTGTATGGGACCTGTGATATGGTCTGTTTTATTGACAGCTTAGCCAGGCTATCCTTCTTAATCAGTTGTTAAACATTTATCCAGGTGTTACTTTTTAAATTTTTTTATTAGATATTTTCTTTATTTACATTTCAAATGCTATCCCGAAAGTTCCCTATACCCCCCCCCCCGCGCCCTGCTCCCCTACCCGCCCACTCCACATTGGGGCATATAAAGTTTGTAAGATCAAGGGGGCTCTCTTCCCAATGATGGCCGACTGGGCCGTCTTCTGCTACATATGCATCTAGAGACACGAACTCTGGGGGTACTGGTTAGTTCATATTGTTGTTCCACCTAAAGGGTTGTAGACCCCTTCAGCTCCTTGGGTAATTTCTCTAGCTCCTCAGGTATTACGTTTTATAGCTGTGATTAAGAGCCAGTCAGTTGACTATAAGCAAAGACTATATCATCCTCTATAGGCTTGGTGGGCCTCTTCAAAGCAGCTGGAAGGTAGAAGACGACACACTGAGGTCTCCCACAGGAACAAGAAATCCCACTTTTCAGACCTCAGGCCAGCTTCAGCCAGAAAGTTGCAGCCAGCCCTCCCTGACACCTCACCCCACAGGCTGAGGCCTGGACCTTGCCAGCCCCAACAACTGTGTAAGCCAAGTCCTTGCAATAAATCTCTAAATAGATAGAGGATGCATTTTCATTTCTTTAATATTTTTTCCACTGTATATTTTGAGTTATTTCCTTAGTGGTTGCCTGGGGCTTTCTCTATACATCTCAACTCATCAGGACTGGCTTCAGATTCCTATCAACTTAATTCCATTGAGACGCAGAAGTATTACTCACACACCCCGTTTCCATTCGAGGGCTTATTTTGTACATGTTATATCCATAAATGTTATAAACCCAGCAACACGTCGTTATTGCTTTTTATAATTTTATGCCACTTGAAGGGTCGGGAAGGAAAGCAGACACTGTCTTCACCTTGTGTTATATCTGCCTTCTTCTTCTTCTTGCTGCTTCCTGCAGTTTGTCCCTGTGGATTCAAATGGCCATCCGGGGTTCTTTCCTGAGTTCAATGCACCTTTACGGGAGACTTCATTTTTACCCGGTTAATGATGGGTATTCCACACTTCGATGTGCTGTATGTATACCCTGACTCTATATACCTCACTCTACATGAAAACTGCAAATTAACTAAGAAAGCAGCCATGTGCATTCATAATGCTTTTTATAATCACATACTCATATTTGCATAAAACATAGATTCAAACTAACAGGCTAAACAGAAGGACTTCCTCTAGCATCCCCCCCCCCCATGTAACATTTTTATTGTTTCTCTGGGAGTTTCACATCCTAGATGCTGATCACAACCCCTTCCCGGCCCTTCTATGTCTCCCACAGCCTTGTGCCCTCTCCCCAGCCCTGCTAAAAGAATAAAAATAAGAGAAAAGGAAAAAAAGGTCTACTTGGTGTTAACTATATACCCAGTGAAGCATCAAATTCTTAGTGGTCATCTCCGTCAGCAGACCTGGGTCCTTCCCCTCCCACACCTCTGCCGGAAGCTGTCAATTGTGGAGAAACCTACCCCTCAGCATCTCTGTTCCTTTCCTTAACATCTTGGAGCTGTTGCCTGAGATCAAGACCTTTGGTTGTGTCTCCACAAGCTCCCTTGGAGTTCTCTTCTTCTTTATTCTGGTCAAGTCAGTAACCTCTTTCAGAAATTCCCTTTCAGATATTTATACTTTGCAAATTCAAAAATTCAATTTTTCTTTTACTTTTCTTTTTCTAATTTGCATTTCTACTGATCTATATAATGCTGTCCCAATATCATTCTATGCCCTTAAACCACAGTTTCCTCCAGTTCTTTCAACACATATATAACGTCTAATGTGAAGTTTGTGTTGAACTGATACCTGCTCACTCTCAGGGCGTTCTTGGGGCCATCTTCCCACCCTGATAACTGGGTCCTGTGTTCGGTTTCTTTCACGGTTCTCTCTTTGTTTAGTGACTGGCTGGGCTCTTTTAGTGGAGTCCATTTTCCATGCGGTGTGAAACTTGGGACTTAACTCCCGAAAGGCCACAGCCTGTGGTGTACCATCTGCCACTGACCATGACACAGGTCTTGGTAGAGTCTCTTTCTGGACCACAACTAGCTGCTAGCCCTGCTAACTGCTGTACTATAGGCATCAATGTTGCTTAAATTACTTCATGGGCTGTTCTAATCAAATTCTGTTTCCTTTGTAACAATGGTGACTGAAGTCGATGTTTGAGGGGTGGTGGTTGTTGTTGCTACTGCTGCTGCTGCTGCTGCTGCTGCTGCTGCTGCTGCTGCTGTTTTCCAGTCCCTAAAGGATTTTCTGCTGCCTCTTAGCCTGCGTCCTTCTAGAAAGCCAGCTAGTCTGATGCTTAGCCTGTACATCCAGACTACTGTCTTGTACTATGGTCTATAGCAGCTAGGGGAATTCTGAGACTCAGTCTCCTCTTTTGGTTCACCTGAGATCAAGATCTTTTTAGTGACATAGAACTTTCTGCACTGTGACCTACTTCTTCTCCAGGCAAAATTGTTGTACTGACTCTGGCCGTGGAAACCAGGACAGACGTACACATTCATCTGGACTACGCTTCTACCTTAGCAGTAGGGTAAGGGGCAAAAGGCTGGAGTTAGATTCTTTCCTCTCTCAGAACAGAACACCCATCCATGAGCTAGGTCAAAGATGCTAGGGAGGTGGATAGCTCCTGGTGGGGACTGACCAACAGCCCTACCAAAATAGGACCTAAAGAACAAAGGGTAGTGATGGTCTCTGTAGCTGGACCAGCTCAGGGCTGGAAAATAGGTTATGTAGATTATGGTGCTAATCAACCTGGGTTAAGATATAAAGATGGTAATGGGGACAACTACACCTAGGCTATCTCAGAATGCCCAAAGCAGACTGAAAAGAGCCTATTCATATTCTTGAATCTTTTGCATCTACTTAACTCAGTTCTGTGTTAAATGGGCTTCCAAGAAAAGCAAGCACTCTCTTCTCCTTGAAGTGGCCACCCTGGAGGAAGATATGAGTAAGTCACAGGGAACAGAGCTATAAATAAGCCCATGCCTGTGTGGATAGGAGCCACTGCTGCTCTGGCCTGCATTCTCTCTTCCTAAGGCATGTATCCTTGCTTCCTTGCTTGCTGTAATTATGTTTCTAACTGCTCCACTCCCAGGTCTCATCAGAATTTTTTCCCTTTCAGAAGCATTAGAACCAAGGCTGCTGCTGAGGTTGAGACCAAAGGAAACCAGGAGCATCCCCACTACACGAGCCACACTGCGGCATCACTACAAAGCCAACACAGCCACGAGTGAAGCCAGGCAGGAGCTGTCAGCTCAGCCTCACGGCTCTCAAATCCAGCATCTATAGATATAGGTGACTAACACAGGGTGGGGAATACGGACACACTGTCTTCCTGGCAACAGCATCCTCTGCTGGGAACCTGACAAGAAGAGACCCTGTGTTCTTGTCTGTTTGTGTCCAGGGATGGAGTTACCATGTACTAAGCGGAAAGAAGAAAAGCGCTCACGCAGCTGGGTAGGTGGGTCAGGGAGGGACGTCTCAGTTCAAATATCACAGACGTATGCTCATTTCTCTTGCTGGCTAGTTTTTCTTCAGTAAATGTTTCTTCATTTGCTGTGCCCTTAGGACCATTTCTGGAGAGTTGCTTTTAATAGTTCTTATGAGCCTCACTGAGGGCAGGTCAGTGGAGGCCTTCACGTGGCTATGCCAGGAGTAGAATCCAGCTGGGCCCTTAAATATTAATTTGACTTATATTCCCTTTGGAAGAGAAGCAAGAAAAGAGAATTTATTTGCGCCTTCATTTGAAAGCTCGTGCTGCTCCCAGGGCTCTGGTTCCTTGAACAGAACTGACTGTCGCTTTGTCTCAGCTCCCTCATCTCTGGAACAGGAAGTCATCCCTGCCTCGCAGAGCTTCGGGGAAGAAAGCTGCACATCTCAAATACCTGGTACCCATTAGCCCCGGGCAACCATTCTCGGAGCCCATGAAAGAAGTGGTCCTCAAAGCTGGGTGTGGTAGAGTGCGCCTGTAATCCCAGCACTCAGGAGGCAGGAACAGGAATATGTCTAACTTGAAGCCAATCTGGGCTATACAATGTGATACTCTGTCTCAAAACAATAAGAACAGAAACAACAAGAAGGTATGTTAATCTCAGTACTCAGTTACAATGTCTTAACCATGGAAACGACCTTCTTGGGAAGGATTTAGATATCTGAGTGTACCCCTGGAGGCTCCACATGATAAAATTCTTCTCCTCTGTAAGGTATTTGGAGGGTAGAAACTTATTTTTGTTTCTCTATATAGGGTTCTCTGTATAGCCTTAGCTATCTTGGAAGTCACTGTGTAGACCAGGCTGGCCTTGAACTCAGAGATCTGCATGTTTCTCCTTCCAGAGTAAGGAGGGTGGGAATTGAAGCCATGCACTACCACACCTAGCCTTGGAGGGCAGGAACTTAATCTAATTATAGTGTTTAAGGGTCAGAGGGTCTTTAGGACTGGATATGGTCATTAGCTTAGTGACCTGTGATTGGAGGGTGATGCACTTAAGGTGAAGGAGAGAGGCTCTTGGGGGTGGAGGGTTCTCTGTCTTACTTACCCTGTGATGCCCTGAACCCCTACAGAATGCTACTAGAAAGTCTTGGACGCTTCCCTTTGCAGCGGGCAACAGTCTGTGCACAGACACATAACTGGGCAAAGTATAGAAAATAAGTGACCGCTGGGAGCACGACCACGGGTGAGCCATCTGTGCCACCCCCTGAGCTGTGTAACTCTGTGCTCTGGACAGTCGCTCCAGTGAATTCGCAGCAACTGCGGCTAGCTGCAGAACAGCTGCTTGCCCAAGGTGAGGACCATCAACATTCCATCATGGACGGCAGAGGGTCTCAGGAGCCATCGTTCCCTGAGGTGGCTAGTGGTGGCCGGGGTGGGGTGGGTGGGGTGGGGTGGGGTGGGGAGACACTTTCTTCAGTGGTGTAGCCACTGATGAGTTGGCTGTGCTCCAGTAAACAACCCCAGCCATGCTCGTAAAGCCAGCAACCCTCATTAAGGGCACTGCGGCATGAAAAACTAAACACAACCAAAAACCTAAACACAGCCGGGAGATTTGTTGGGGAGGAGAAAGGGTGAGTGGGAGAGTGTGAAAGGGGAGGGGGTTGTGTGGAAGTGACCAAAATACATTCTACTCATTTATGAAATCGGAAAAAAAATAATAAAGTAAATTATTAAAAATAATTATTTTTAGAAGGTCGATGAAATGTACACCCTTGTCCTTTTATCTCTAGAACCACAAGCTCAAAATAGCTTCCCTTAGAACTTACAAAGCCTGCAAGCAGTCTGCTACTGAGAACAGGAAACAGACTAATAAACACGATCTCCTCCCTAACACACACACACACACACACACACACACACACACACACACACACATGCTTCACTCAAGGGGAAAGCCAAGCACAACAGCTGATGTTCCTCTTTCCTTAAAGACTCTAGTTTATCAATTTAACACACCCATGGGACAGCCTCCCACACTTGAAGGAAAACTGTTACTAACAGAATGGCAATGAGGAAGTTTTTATGCAGTGTACCAAATAAGCAGAAGCCCTGCACAGGAGAAGCCCTGACAGGGGAGCAGATCTTCCAACCCCAGATCTCTAGCTCTAGCTGCCGTTGATAAATGAGGCAACTGATAAGTTTTGTTAAAAATTCAGACTCTGGGGCTGGAGGTGTGGCTCAGCTCATAGAATGCGTGCCTAGGATGCATGAAGTACTAGATCCAATCTCCAGTGTAATATGAAAAAAAAAAAAAAAGAGCATTTTGGGCAGGCCTATTTTCCCAGCACTTAGGAGGAAGAGATAGGAGGATCAGAAGTTCAAGGCCACCCTTAACCCATAGTGACACCAAGACTACCTTGTGCTACATGCATGAGACTTTGTCTCAAGCAACAATGAAAGCACACACTGGGGAAGGGGGGAGAGAGTTTCTTCAACCAAGAGTGCTTGAAAACCGAGATGCCTGCATGTAAAAGAATCAACAGATGAATACCCGTTGCCTTGTGCAAAAATCAATTCAAAGTGGATCAAAGACCTTCAAGTAAGACCTGAAACTGCGAGAGGGGAATAGAAGCAAATGTCCTAAGATACAGTTATATAGTCGGACATGGTGGCAGACACCTACAACGCGTGGAAAGCAGAACAAGATTATGGTACCTTTACAGACAGCCTGGTCAACATAGCAAGTTCCATGCAGGCCAAAGCTATATATATAGCCAGACGCTCTCAAACAATATGCTAATTGTAAAGGGAGTCAATGTATGGATTTGGAGGGGAGAAATACAATTCAGCCCATAATCAGGCCTTTCAAGAAATCAGTTTTGGGCTTCATTGTGTTACTTACCTCAACTCTTAGTTGTCAGGAACGGTAACCAAGACCTGGTGTCTGCTTCTATCTCTCACCCTCGCCTTCTAACCCGTTGCTATCATGCGTGAGTGCATCTCCATCCATGTTGGCCAGGCTGGTGTCCAGATCGGCAATGCCTGCTGGGAGCTCTACTGCCTGGAACATGGCATCCAGCCTGATGGCCAGATGCCAAGTGACAAGACCATTGGGGGAGGAGATGACTCCTTCAACACCTTCTTCAGTGAGACAGGAGCTGGCAAGCATGTGCCCCGGGCAGTGTTCATAGACCTGGAACCCACAGTCATCGATGAAGTTCACACTGGTACCTACTGCCAGCTCTTCCACCCTGAGCAGCTCATCACAGGCAAGGAGGATGCTGCCAGTAATTATGCCCGTGGCCACTACACCATTGGCAAGGAGATCATTGACCTTGTCTTGGACAGGATTCGCAAGCTGGCTGACCAGTACACGGGTCTCCAGGGCTTCTTAGTTCTCCACAGCTTTGGTGGGGGAACTGGCTCTGGCTTCACCTCCCTGCTGATGGAGCGGCTCTCTGTGGGTTACCGAAAGAAGTCCAAGCTGGAGTTCTCCATTTACCCAGCCCCCCAGGTTTCCACTGCTGTGGTTGAGCCCTACAATTCCATCCTCACCACCCACACCATCCTGGAGCACTCTGATTGTGTTTTCATGGTAAACAATAAGGCCATCTATGACATCTGTCGTAGAAACCTCGACATTGAGCACCCAACCTACACCAACCTTAACCGCCTTATTAGCCAGATTGTGTCTTCCATCACTGCTTCCCTCAGATTTGATGGGGCCCTGAATGTTGATCTGACAGAATTCCAGACCAACCTGGTACCCTACCCTCGTATCCATTTCCCTCTGGCCGCTTATGCCCCTGTCATCTCTGCTGAGAAAGCCTACCATGAGCAGCTTTCTGTAGCAGAGATCACCAATGCCTGCTTTGAGCCAGCCAACCAGATGGTGAAATGTGACCCTCGCCATGGTGAATACATGGCTTGCTGTCTGCTGTACCGTGGTGATGTGGCTCCCAAAGATGTCAATGCTGCCATTGCCACCATCAAGACCAAGCGCAGCATCCAGTTTGTGGACTGGCGTCCCACTGGCTTCAAGGCTGGCATTAACTACCAGCCTCCCACTGTGGTGCCTGGTGGTGACTTGGCCAAGGTGCAGAGAGCTGTTTGTATGCTGAGCAACACCACAGCCATTGTTGAGGCCTGGGCTCGCCTAGATCACAAGTTTGATCAGATGTATGCCAAGCGTGCCTTTGTGCACTGGTATGTGGGTGAGGGCATGGAGGAGGGTGAGTTCTCTGAGGCCCGTGAGGACATGGCTGCCCTAGAGAAGGATTATGAGGAGGTTGGTGTGGATTCTGTGGAAGGTGAGGGGGAGGAAGAAGGAGAGGAACACTAAGTCCGTTCCTTTAGCCCCTTTGTCATGTCAAACTCCTGCTCCAGCATTAGTTGCAGGCACCGATGCTTCTGTGCTGTTTCCATTCTGTGGTCATGTCTTCTCCATGTTGTACCTCTAAGTTTTCCATGATGTCTCAAAGTAAAAGCTTTAAAAAATAATAATAAGAAAAGAAATCAGTTTTGAAACAATGCTGATTTCCCATCTTCTCCTCCTCCTTCCTTCCTCCCTGGCATGTCTGACTCTAGAGCTATGGCTACAGACCTGGAATTGGAATGACGGTCAGTCCCCAGGGATTCTATTACAGGCAATCTGCTACTCTGAGAACTCTCTGTTGAAAGCTGGCACAAGAAGCAACGGCACATTCTAGGTTCCTCCTGAGCAGAGACATACAAAAGATTCACCCTCTGGGTGAATCAAAAAGCCTTAAGGGCCTGCAGATCACACTCATCCTCTACCCAAGCATGCTCTCAGGGAGACACCTGAGGGCAAAGCTCAGGGTCCCTTGGCACTGCCAGAGTCCCTGGCATGTCTTCTTCCTGGCAAAGGAGGAAGGGGAATAGCCTTGGGCTGTTCTCGGACCCATCTGTTCTCATCCCTCCTCTGCAGGATGCATCTCCCAGGTTCCTGATTTCCAGATGTCTGTGTCCATCTGGAGTACTGCCAGGGGACTGGAGCACAAAGAGGCCCGGGGGCCTCAGGCCTCTAGTCCACTCTGTGGCCATTCTCCGTGACCCAGTTCCCACTGTGAAACCACATGACCCCATGTTCCTAGTGACCCTGGCCCCTGGGATCCTTTAATCCCGTCTCCTCCCTGGAAGATAAAGAGTGGCTGTAGACAATGTCCCTGTCTCTATTCAACTTCTATTGCAAATATGAAGGGGTGTCTACCATCTTTCTACTGAGACTCTTTGAGTCAGTAATGCTGGTAAATAGCAATAAGGTTTTGTGGCAGAGAAGGAACCACCAAGAGTCTCCTGTCCCAAAGAAAGAACTCTCCCTAACCAACCCCTACCTCTCAGCTCCAAAATAAAGGAGAGATAGGATAGCAAGAGCGCAGGGCCAACAGAGCAGCTGCCTACGTGTGTGCCACAAGTTTTTGTGTGGAAACAGAATCATCAGCACTGTATCATTAGGAGGAGATGCCTTTAGGAGGTGATTAAGTCAGGAAGGCAATAAAATGGGAACCTCGCAAATGGGCTTGAAGGGGATTGTGCAGACCTCAGTCCCATCCCCAGAACCACTTGTTTGGTTGTTTGTTCGCTGTTTTATTTTCAGACTATATAGCTCTGGCTGTTCTGAAACTCCTGAAGACGAGACTGGCTTCAAAATTATAGAGATCTGCCAGTCTCTGCCTCCTGAGTAGTGATATTAAAGGTGAGCCACTATGTCCAATATGTTTTTTTTTTTTAAGATATTTGGTGACTTACACTTGTAAGGCCAGAGCTGGGAGGTGGAGACAGGTCAATGCCTGGGGACCACTGGCCAGCCAGCCTACCCTAGTTGAAGAACTCCAGGCCAAGCAGGGATACTGACTCAAAATCAGGTGGACACACCTAAGGAATCTAAGGTGAACCTCTAACATCTGTACACACACACATGTATACACATACATGTATACACACAAAAATAGATGATGATAGGCAGACAGACAGATGGGAGAGATTATAGATAGGCCAAGGAGCATAAATCCATGCCTTCTATCCTCTGATAACTCACATTTACCCCTCCAGAACAAGAAGCAGCTAAGATGCCTTTGGAAGCAGAGTCTCAGCCCTTGTCCAGCACTGGAGCCTCTGCAGCCTTGGCCTTCATGTAGAAGACCTCAGAACAATTAGAAGTATATTTATAACGTGATAACTTTGCTATCAGAGCACGGACCAACAGAACCTTTGCATCCTACATTTCTCTCAGCTTAGTCTCTGCTTTGAGAGGCTACCCTG
>LR751003.1:0-19894 GCA_902729485.2 Mus minutoides
CCTAGTTGGCCATCATTGGGAGGAGAGGCCCTTTGGTCATACAGACTCTATATGCCCCAGAACAGGGGAATGCCAGGGCCATTACGTGGGAGGGGGTGGGTAGGGGAGCAGGGCGGGGACGCGGGAGGGTAAGGGAAAATTTCTGGATAACATGTGAAATGTAAATGAAGAAAATATCTAATAAAGAGGAAAAAAAAGAGGAAATTAAAAAAAAAATGTCTTAAATATCTGTGTTATAGAGAATACCTATGGTCTGTGTTATGGAGAATACCTATGCTTATGTTTTATTGTACTAATGTACGTACCACCCAAAAGTCACCATTTGAAAATGTGCAGATTTAGTGACATGGACCGTGTTCACAATACTGTCCAATCATCACTGGTTTCTAGTTCAAAACCTTGCCAGCATCCCAACACGGCAACCGATTTCTAGTTCTCCTTCTCTCTATCTAGCCCTTGACAACAGCTCACCTGTTTTGTCTCTCAAAATTTAATTGTCAATGCTAAGATGATGTCATGGAAATTAAAACAGCAAAAAGGATTTCAGAGTCAGTGCAAGGAGTGGGGGGGGGGTTTACAAAAGCTGTCTTTTGAGACTGACATGGCAGTTATAGTCATGATCTCTCAGCACTTGTGAGTACATGCACAAGATGTGCAGAAGACTGGGCTGGTCACCATTCCTTACTCAGTTGGGAGTCAGCAGAGGAGAGGCTCATGAGGCATCACCTCCCTCAGGATCTCCAGGTAGCTAGCTGTTGGCTGCTAAGTGACAGACATTTCCTTCAGTGAGATAGCCAATGATAAGATGCCCAAGATTGTCCTGTAAACTCGTTACCTGTGTTCCTGTACACAACACTAATTAAACTCAATATCTCTCTCTCTCTCTCTCTCTCTCTCTCTCTCTCACACACACACACACACACACACACACACACACTGTAAAAGCAGAAGGATGTCTGAGAAAAGGAGGGGGATCTGCAGGAGCGACAGGGACGAGAAAGAGTAATGGAGAATGAATATAATCAAAATAGTTTATGTGCACATGTGAGAGCATCATGGTGAAATCCATATTTATGTATAATTAATCAATGCTAATTAAAACATAACTGTTTGTTACTGATGGATTCTTGCATGGACAAATCATTGCTTTCAGTTGTATACTCACCAATAACCCTGGTTCAAAGGTCTCATAGATGGCTCTGATTAAATGAAATTGGTCATAAGACAAAACCAAAGGTCTTAATTCTTAGAATATGACCAGTAGGGATCATGGGTGTGGGACATGCCCCAGGGGTAAGGAGATACACAAGGGTGTGGGAGAGAGGAATCAGAATATATTCCATGCACAACATTGTCAAATAACAAAACATCTATTTTTTTAATTAGCAAAAAAAAAATGGCATTGAGATCTTAACAAGGATCATATTGAATCAGCACCTTTCAAAAGTAATGCCTGTCTCATGATATTTAATCTTTGTCAACCTACTGTGTCTTTCCATTTATTGAGAAATTATCTAGTTTCCTTCAGGAACAGGGTATTAGGTTCCCTGTGACTGGACTTACGAGAGGTTGCGAGCCTCGGGAAGTAGGCTGAGGACCAAACTGGTCCTATGCAGAGTGAAAGTGCTCGTAACTGCTGGGCCACCTCTCCAGACCCTTAGTAGATTTTTTAAAAACTGCTTAATCAAGGAACATTAGAAGTATACATCAATTTTTAAGTGTTTTCAGTTATATTTATGTTGTTTATTCTTCTGATGCTAGGGAGTGAATCCAGAATCTCGAGTATGGACTCTACCACTAAGACATAGCCAGAGAGCCCTTACTTATTTTTTATTGAGGAAAAACAGGAGTGGAGAAGGCAGTGAACACTAATGTGCTTTGATTAATGCACCTTAATTTATGCTAAGGATTAACTATGAGGGTGAGTGATATCAAGGTGGGGTAGCCTGTCAAATTTTGTAAATTATTGTGACAGTACTTGAGAGTTCCAATGTTTCATTAAGAAATGAAAAAAAAAAAAAAAAAAGAGACTTCCTCTTGTAGTAGTTCAGACCAAGAGTGAGCCCAAACTCTCTAGTTCTCTCCCTGAGCATTTGATCTTGGTTTGTGGTTACTGGCTGGTCGGCTGTCATAGTGTCTTACCCATCCCTACTGCCTGTCCTTGTTACTTGTCCCTAACAAAGGGATTTGCTCTATATTTATTAAACATTACATAAGGTATGTTATAGGGAAGGAATGAAGGATACATTTCTACAGATAGTTAACAGAATTTTACAAGGGAGAAAGTGACTTTGCTGACCCGAATAGCACTCAAAGTACACACAGACTTTGTCACTATATCCCATGTTGCTTCCAACCTTTATGGAACATTTGTTTTAAAGGTTGCTTTCAACATGTTGGCTACTTTGAGCACATGGTTGCCACCACACATATGTATTATTCTGGGTCAAAGGCAAGGAAGAGTACATGGTTTAAGATTAAACTTATGCATTTATTTTAGATTATAAAAGCCTATTGAATGGGAAACCCAAGGTATAATAAAGGGTGATTACATTGTTCTCTTAGGACAGGTTAAACTTTGGGGGGGGGGGCGGGGTTGAGACCGGGTTTCTCTGTATAGCCTTGGCTGTCCTGCAACTCACTTTGTAGACCAGGCTGGCCTCGAACTCAGAAATCCACCTGCCTCTGCCTCCCGAGTGCTGGGATTAAAGGCGTGCACCACCACGCCTGGCTAGGACAGGTTAAACTTAAACAGCCTGAGGACACTGGAGGACAGCATGTTACATACATAATTTTCAGTGGTCTTGGGTCTTAGGAGACATTGATGGCAAATGTTCAGTCACTTCAAGTAATATTTTCAGAAAAGGAGACTGCTACAACAGGGTGATTTAATAAAGAGATCTTGGAGAATAGCAGGAATATGTAAATCACACTTGGACAGCAGGTGTTATGGCGATGTGCACAGACTACTTTAATTCAGGAATAATTCAAGAGGTCGATGTGGCCATCCTGGTTTTCTTTGCTCATTTTGGTTTTTGCTGTGTAGCCCTGACTGTTCAGAAAGTAGCTCTATAGATTGGGCTGGCCTCGAACTCACAGATATCTACCTCCTTCTGCCTTCTGAGTGCTGGGACTAAAGGTGTGTGCCACCGTGGCCTGCCAATGTTGCCTTTCTTTCTTTCTTTCTTTCTTTCTTTCTTTCTTTCTTTCTTTCTTTCTTTCTTTCTTTCTTTCTTTCTTTTTCGAGACAGGGTTTCTCTGTATATCCCTGCCTGTCCTGGAACTCACTTTGTAGACCAAGCTGTCCTCGAACTCAGAAATCCGCCTGCCTCTGCCTCCCAAGTTCTGGGATTAAAGGCGTGCACCACCACGCCCGGTCGATGTTGCCATTCTTATCTTCCTTTTCTTGTTGCTATTTTCTCCTAGATATGCATTTGCTTCTCTCATTACTCACAAGGTACAAAAGTCTCAGATTCTGTCTTTTATGACACCATAATTTTAATTAAGGCAGATATTGAAAGAAAGTTGAGCATGGTTCATGGAAGTTATAATGGAATAGTTGAGGGAAAAATAACAAAATCTTTTGTGAATTCTCACCATATTCATCTCCAAATACTGTCCTATTCTCTTGGGAAAAAATAAGAATAAGAAGGAGGAGGAGGAAGAGGAGGAGAAGGAGAAGGAGAAGGAGAAGGAGAAGGAGAAGAAGAAGAAGAAGAAGAAGAAGAAGAGGAAGAGGAAGAGGAAGAGGAAGAGGAAGAGGAAGAGGAAGAGGAAGAAGAAGAGGAAGAAGAGGAAGAAGAAGAAGAAGAAGAAGAAGAAGAAGAAGAAGAAGAAGAAGAAGAAGAAGAAGAAGAAGAAGGAGAAGAGGTAGTTTCACTATTTTACAGATTATGGGTTGATCTTTTTTATGGCTTTGACTGCCAAGCAATAATATTTTCACAAAAAGAATCATTTTTTATCATGATAATAAATTTTATGATTCCAGCAAAGGCAAGAATAACACCAAAGGCCATTTTTCTAGAGGACTGATATACTAAAAGTTCATCTTTCAAAGGCATGATTTAAAAGACAGTATTGCCGGGCGTAGTGGCGTGCAATCCCAGTAGTGGCCTTTAATCCCAGCACTGGGAGGCAGAGGCAGGTGGATTTCTGAGTTCGAGGCCAGCCTGGTCTACAAAGTGAGTTCCAGGACAGCCAGGACTACACAGAGAAACCCTGTCTCGAAAAACCAAAAAAAAAAAAAAAAAAAGACAGTATTTATTCATCTTTGTAAACTGAACACTTACTTTTGGAATGCCCGAGCTAAATCTGTCATATGATCTTAAGGACAGAGTAATGACAGGGACATGAATCAATTAACAGAAATTGAATTTCCTTTAAATAACAGATGTGCAAATTAAAAAAAAACACTCTAAAGAAAGTAAGTCATTTTCAAAACAACAAAGAAATGGGTTTTTGGTTTTTCTCTTAGCACATTGTTTTTGGGCTTTGCTATAACACATTGTTCTGAGTGGAAAGAGGGCCAGTTTCTCTACTCTTTTTACATCGAACTAAGTGTACCCTGCTTTGAAGTCAGTGGGCATGCTTTGCTTCAAATAATTCTCAGTGGATTTAGAAGCCAGATAGGATTAAAGCTTGGGAAACCAGTAGGATTTCAGCTCAAGTTCTACTGCAAATAATAGAAAACATGGTAGGAAGGGAGACAGAAATGTTGACTCAGACCCAACCCTTGCTTCAGCAGTCATTTGCCTTATTTAGAATCATAAGTGAAAAGAAAACCTAAGTACAGAGTCACTGTCAATGTTGGCAAGAAAGAACTTTGAAATGATATATTAAGGACCAAGATTAATTACTCTCATAAAACAGGAGGCTTTGAAAAAGAATTGAAATCAAGTGGTTTTAATCCAAACAGATTTAGTGGTCGGTGCCCCTCTGTGGTCCAAGGCAACATGTCTTGTCCTGGTCAATTCAATGGTTCTTAATGATTTCCCAGTTTCTACTTTACTCCTAAGGGATCCCTTTAAAAGGGAAGTGATGACCTTTCTTCAGAATAACCCTTCCATTTTATTTCGGCTTGATGAGGGGAAAAGCCCATTAGTTTGCAGTGGCTTAAGAGTCGATCAATTTGCCTCACCTCCTGCCTTTCTCACGGGCAAACCGCTCCAGCAGAGCGGGCATCTTTGTTGTTCGTCCAACAGCTCTCAGAATGAAGATGCCCTTCTTCTCTTTTTTCTTTTCTCCCTCACTCCTCTCTCTCTCTGTTTTTATTTGTACTAGGCAAGGACCTTAGGGTCTCACACATACTAGCCAAAGCTATCCATTATAGACATATATGCCCGGCCATACCCAGGTAATTTTTACTGTTTTTGGGTAGAGTGTTCTTAAATTGCTCAACTTGTCCTTCGTACATCCTAATTACCGCCCCACCCCCAGCACGCAGAATATCCTTGAATTTTAATCTCCCTGCTTCAACCCTATGTGTAGCTAGGATTATAGGCCAGTACTGCCAGTCAGTGTATAATTCTTAATATGAGCAGGGAAACTTTAAATGATGCTTTGGAATTTCTCAAAGATCCTTAGTAAGGGCTGTCGACAGAAGCAGTGTCAACCTGGAAAGGCTTAGACCAGAATAATATGTTGTTTGCATTTTTCCTCTTTCTTTTAAAAAAGATGGGCTTACCTATTGGAACATGGTCAAAACTGACAGGGTGAACAGTGCTTTGGGGGAACTGTGAGAGAGAGAGAGAGACTCCGGGGGAACTGTGAGAGAGAGACTCCGGGGGAACTGTGAGAGAGAGACTCCGGGGGAACTGTGAGAGAGAGACTGGGGGGGGGGGAGGTAGCATGTCCTTTACCTCAGGTGCTTTCTGTTCCCTGGATTGTTCTTGGGCACGATTTTGTGCCTTCTGTGACAAACATTTATATTCAATTCATAAGACATGTTTATTCTTGTTGGATGTTAGAACATAGCTATAAATCCCAATTTGGTCAGACTACCCTGAATCTGGTATGGCCTTCTACCTTGCTTTTGAGCTTTCTCAGATATAATCTATAGTATGTGCCAGACAATTGTGTTTAAGTTGGTATGTCTTAAGAAAGTTCTGGGGCCGGGCGTGGTGGCGCACGCCTTTAATCCCAGCACTCGGGAGGCGGAGGCAGGCGGATTTCTGAGTTCGAGGCCAGCCTGGTCTACAAAGTCAGTTCCAGGACAGCCAGGGCTAGACAGAGAAACCCTGTCTCGAAAAACCAAAAAAAAAAAAAAAAAAAAAGAACGTTCTGGAAAAGGCCTGTCCTGTTAATATTTAGTATGTGTTTACTAGGGTTCATTTATAATTTTTTCTGATTATGTTTTTCTGAATACAAATGACTTTCCTCAGATCACTGCTTGCTTTGTTATTCATGTATATGTACATTGAAACTGAAGTAAGGTTGTCTACAGTAATAGACTGTAGTCTGCCCCATTCTTTCAGGTATTCAGATCCCAGGCACAGGAGATGAGAGATCTGCATAGGTAGACAAACTTGATGCTTACCTACCCCTAACTTTCTTGGCTGTGCTACTGTAGCACTTAAACCCTAGAAACTCTGGCTAGATGATCACTGTGGTGGTATGAATATGCTTGGCCCAGAGAGTAGCACTCTTAGGAGGTGCAGTCTTATTGGAATAGGTGTGGCCTATTGGAGGAAGTGTATCATTGTGGAAGTGGGCTTTGAGACAGTTTCCTCCTAACTGCCTGGAAGCCAACTTTCTCCTGTTTGCCTTCAGAAGATGTAGAACTCTCAGATCTTCCAGTGCCGTGCTTGCTTAGATGCTGCTGTGCTCCTGCCTTGATGAAAATGGACTGAACCTCTGAACCTGTAAGCCAGGTCCAATTAAATGTTGTACCTTAGCTGGGCGTGGTGGCACACGCCTTTAATCCCAGCACTCGGGAGGCAGGGGCAGGCGGATTTCTGAGTTCGAGGCCAGCCTGGTCTACAGAGTGAGTGCCAGGACAGCCAGGGCTATACAGAGAAAACCCTGTCTCGAAAAACCAAAAAAAAAAAAAAAAAAAAAAAAAAAAGTTGTACCTTATAAGAGTTGCCTTAGTCCTGATGTCTCTTCACAGCAGTGAAACCCTAAGACAGCCACCTCTGCATTCTCTTTTGTATACCTCTGTTTGTCCGAGTGATCACACTCTGCCTGCACCTTTGTTCATAACCAGTTTCAGAGAAAGGGATATCTCATTTTTTTTTTTTTTCCATTGGAGTAGACCGAATTCTTTCTAACCATCTTGGCTAAGCATTGGGAAGAGTAGGTACACAGCCAAGCATGCTATAGAATCTTGGAGCATTAATTTATGATTTACCTGTGTGAACATAGTTCTTATAAAGACCATTAGAAAAAAAAGAATTTTAATAGGTGACCTACTTGATTCTAAGCATATAACTTCCTATCTATCTCTACTGCCTACCTTAAAATAGTATTTGCAAGACTAGTTTTTATGTAATAAAATCTAGATAGCTAGAGACATTGGAAAGGGTTATTTTTGAGTCATATTTAATCTCCCTGAATGACTTACAAGTGTTTATAAGCATCTCTATATTACCACAATATATTTGGCTCTTCTTTCATCTATATGTAACAAAACTGTGATTACTATAATCACCATGTTTAAAACTATAGGGTGAGAGGCAAGTCTATCTACCACAACAGCATGACAGATCTAAAGCAAGCAGTGGCTTATTTTCTGCCAGCCAGGGTTTCAAGAAGAGAAGCAGTAATATTTTCTACATATAAATTACAACTGAAGGCTTTTTAAATTTCAATCCATAATACAATTTGAAATTAGTTTCATCATTTCTTTAATGTATAACAGTGTTTTCCAGATTTGCTTCTAAAAAGGTATAGAAAGTAGCAAAGAGTGGCAATACAGAGCTGAAAGAAGTCAGCCACAGAGGACCGGGAAGAAACGTAAAAATAATTAAGGCTTTGGCAATGGTATTGATTTCTGAAGGAATTGAATTTTTTTTTTCAGGTATGCAACACTTGGATACAAAGTTCCAAACAACTTGAGGATGATTCAGATATGCAGTTAGCTCTGGGGAAAATGTCTAGTTATTACAAAATACAATGTATGTATTTTTAATATTTTATTGATAATAAAGTGGGGCATGTACATCTAAGTTTTATCCCAAAGGAAAGCACAGTGTATCTCTTATGTAACTGTATATTTTTTTAATCTTTAAAATGTATTTTGGAAATCTTTTTACATATATATAGTCATAAATGCCCCCCAACCTGAAGTCATCTGAGAGGAAGGAACGTCAACTAAGAAAATGGGTTCATAGAATAGGGTTGTAGGCAGGCCTCTAAGGTTCTTGTTTAAATTAGTGATTGATGAAGAAGGACTCAGCCCATTGTGGGTGGGGCCATCCCTGGGCTGGTGTTCCTGAGTTCTATAAGAAAGCAGACTGAGCAAGCCATTGCGAGCAAGCCAGTAAGCAGTACCCCTCCATAACCTCTGAATCATCTCTTGCCTCTGGGTTTCTGCCTTGTTTCAGTTCCTGTCCTGACTTCCTTCCATTATGAACAGCAACTTGGAAGTGTAAGACAAACCATTTCCTCTCCATTTTGCTTTTTGGTAATGGAATTTTGTCACAGCAATGGATACTTTAACTAAGACAGGTGTCCTGTTGTCCTTTTGCTTTAGTCCTCTCGGACAGAATTGTCAATGGACTGTGAAGCTAGACTGGTGGCCAGCAAGTCCCAGCGGTCCTTCTGAATTCACTCTCTCTGACCCCAGAACTCAGGGGGTTACAGGCACACATGCAGCTATGTCTAGATTTTTATGTAGGTTTTCTTTTTTCTGTTTTGTTTTGTTTTTTGTTTTTTGTTTTTTGAGACAGGGTTTCTCTGTATAGCCCTGGCTGTCCTGGAACTCACTTTGTAGACCAGGCTGGCCTCGAACTCAGAAATCCTCCTGCCTCTGCCTCCCGAGTGCTGGGATTAAAGGCATACGCCACCACGCCCGGCTTATTTAGGTTTTCTGCTCCAAGCACATGTCCCTATGCCCAGGATTTTATGTTTTTTAAAAACTAAAGATCTAAATCTGCAATGACTGGAATATATTTCTTGTACATATTCCTTTTTGTAGACAAATTTATTAATAAATCTGTAAAGAAAGAGAAATCTAAATCTTTTGATCAAATATTATATTGTTTTAAGGAAGCCAAAGGATCCTGTTATTCCTTTGATGAGCATTCTGATTGTTTTTCCTTTTGACGTTAATCTGATAAACATTCATAAGCGTATTTGTGAAATCTGATTCAGTTGTTCTGAAGTGAATTTAAGGATTGTACTAAGCAAAGTTAACTTTATTTTTAATTTTAATGTATTTTAGCAAACCGTGCTCCTCACAAGTTGTATCAATTTACTCTCTACAACACTGCATCTACTCTGTCTCAGTCTAAATATTAGCTACAAAACCACAAATTACTAGAAACATGTACTTTTCAACTGCACAACTTTAATGGACAACATAGCTGATGAGATCTGAAAAAAACCTACTACATTTGGCCTTTGGATTGCTGAGAACACCCTCTTTTCCAAAAACAAATACTTGTTCTTACCAGCCAACTTTTTGAAACTCAGCCAACATTCGTGGCTAACTGCTTCTTTTGTAGAGTCTAATAATAAATTATACATATATTGTGCCCTTTTTGTAAACAAATAAACACTCCATCTTAGTTAGATACAAACACTCATTCAAAAGCTGTGCAGATATCATGGAGAATGTTTCTTCAAAGCAAAGAGGGAGCAGTCCTGAAGAAATGCTGGGAATTCGTTCTCCCTCAGACTCTCCCAAGGATTCCATGGCCTATTGACATTAAAATAAGAAAAGTAACCTACTTGCAAAAAGAAGGTTGCATTCCATTCACATTCATGAGGACTGAACTGCCTAGGCCCTACACATCAAGAACGGAATATATCCTTTGTCTCCTGATGAGAAAATGTCTCTGTGATAAATGGTTACAGACAGCGGTGTCATAGGGGCAAGAGCTCAAAGAATAACTTGGGCAAACTTTATTCCCCCGGTTGTCTTTGCCTGGAGCTCTTTGTAGCATTGTTCAGCACAGTGCCTTGTCCTTTCAAATAAAAGGCACTTATAGCAATGTAAGTAAGATCCCAGTCCTCGCAGAGGCACTTCCCAGAAAACCAACCGACCAAGGAACTAACAGAACAAACAAACAAAAAAACCCTTTGGAAATTGGAATAGCGTTCCAAAGGCTTTATAATTAATAAATATTCGGACTGTAAAGAAAAGTGTGGTACGTCTTTAGGCAATGTTGACCTAAATGGGTAAGCATGATCAACACAAAACACCAGGCGCACCGTTAAAATGCCATAGATCATTTGCATAAATACAAACACCGTATCTACCCCTTCAGCAAATTTCTGAAAAGAAAAAATTAAGTCGGAAGACATGAGGTATTTATTTCACTGTCATAAGATAGTGCAACACCAATGACGTCCTGTTAATTTCCAAATCCAAGTAGGTTAGTTACAAGTTGTTGACAATGTGCCATTGTCCCATCAATGTGCAGCTCCAGAGCAAACCTTTCCCGGGCGTGGCTAGGTGGCTCACTCTGCTCACCTACAGACCCAAGGCACCCTACCTATCTTGTTTGCTGCTCTAGGACTCAAAGTTCGATTTGCTAAAGCACGGCCCAGTGTTTTTGCTTTCTTCTGCCCCACCGAAAAGAAAATGTCAGATAGAGCATTAAGAAATGCACAGCGGCTCTCCATTGGCTCTTCCTCAAGCTTGCTCCGCTCAGTACGTTTCTTAGCCCGGCAGGCGAATTGGATTTAGATTCACAGAACTGCGAGGGTCCAACACAGCTTTGCAGCCCCCCGGACGGGCGGGGCTAGAGGCGGGGCTGAAATCAGGCCCCGCCTCGGCCACCTCGGCGCGCCTGCGTGCTGGCGTGGGCCTGCGGTTGGCCGCCGGGTTCTGGGTTCCCCGCCCCCGCCCGCGCCCTCGCACCTCCGCCTACTCTACGCGATGACGCACCGCAGGTTTGCGGACGTGGCGGCGGCTGTCGGTGCGGAAGGAGGGGACGGCGGCGACGGCGGCGACGGTGGCAGAAGTGGACCCAGGCACCGGAGAACCTAGAGTCGGTCATGAACTTCTCCGGGTCCGCGGATGTGGTGAAGGACATAACCGTGTCGCCGCGCCCCTGCTAGAGGACAGGTGACGGTGGCTGTGGGGCGGGGTGGGGCAGGACGTCGATGGGGGGGGAGGGGGTCACCGTGGGGCGCTTTCCCCGGTTCGGGAAGGACTCTTACCTCCCGGTTTTGGGCAGCCCTTTCCGGGCCATTCTGTCTGTCCCCATAGCATCTGCTCCGAAGCGTAATCTTTGCGGGGGACGTCCGGAGGAAAGGGAAAAATAAAAATAAAAGCGAGTGGAATGGAACAGGGAGGAAGTTTTGCAGTTGTTGCTTAGATCTAAAATTGGCCCTGGACAATAGGATCGGGGTGATTCTGTCCTAAGTGCTGAACTGGCTTGTGCCCTGTGAGTCTTCTCTTGCTCCCCGCCGAAGGTCAAGACCAAATAAATATCCAGCAGCAATTAATATGTAGTACCTAGGGATTTGAGAGGTCGCTTTCCGGTCTAGACCCGGTGGATGAAAACATGATCACTATATCCATTGATGATCACTTTCAGGACGTCAGCAGTGTAGTATGCAATATGTTCTAGTTTTCTGAAGCCATAGATTCCATAGATAATTCATAGAGGTAAAGAGAATTGAGTCTGATGGCTTTGATTCTATGTACTTTCTAATCTTTAGTACTTCCAATCTTTAGTACGTTGTACATGTCATTACCTTACTGGGCCAAAGTGTAGCTTGGCACTTAGATTACAGATGAACACAGTCAGACATGAGTGTCCAGATTGTTTATTCTGCTTTCCTTTCATTTTAAAGGAATAAAGTCAGATGCGTGAGGATGTGAGTCTTTTGATTCCTAGTTAAGACATGGTGAGGAAAAGACTGATAGAAGTACACATTGTTTCAAATGGCTTCTGGGCATTACTCAGTAATTTCAGATAGCTGTACTAAGAATGGAAGGGAGAGCACTTTAGAGGGATAGCATACTTAAGGCAATGTAACCACCTATATGAGTTGCTTTAGATCTAATCTTTTCTGCTCATGGATGCTTTTGAGGATCTGAAACAGATTCTTCCTGAGGCAGTACATGTATGTACATGCAACTTGCTACTGGTTCCACAAAACTAACAGATATCCTCTCCATCAAAGATGTGAGCTTTTTATTTTGTTTTTAGAAAAGACCTAGATAAGGGATTGGAAACTTCCTTGTAGAGACAGGTATGCTCCTTACTTTAAACTGAGATGTGAAAGGAGGCTTTCTTTTAGCTTGGATCTGTCAAATTAGGAGTGGTTTTTGGCAGTAAATAATGTAGCACCTTGCCGGGCGTGGTGGTACACGCCTTTAATCCCAGCACTTGGGAGGCAGAGGCAGGCGGATTTCTGAGTTCGAGGCCAGCCTGGTCTACAGAGTGAGCTCCAGGACAGCCAGGGCTATACAGAGAAACCCTGTCTGGAAAAAAAAAAAAAACAGAAATAATGTAGCACCTGTGGGAGCAGCTGAAACAAGTTACTAATGTAGCAGTTAATAAATCATCTAAATGGAGAATTTTCAACTTTTAAAGCAATACAGTGTCCCTGTAAAGCAAGGTCAGAAACTGGATTTTAAGGGCTGGATTTGATGAAATGAAATAGGTATGTTTTTACATAGAGACTATCATCTTTTTGTTGTCTGAGTTTTGGTTGTTTCCTGCTCCCCACCCCATTGTTTGTTTGTTTTTTATTTTAGTTTTCGTTTCTTTTCATCCATCCTTCTAGACAGCATTTTGCATTCTAGGATCCATGCATAATTTTTTGCTGGTTTCTCCCTCCCCCTGGCACCGCTTTCCCAAGTTTGCTGGAAGATGTTATCTTCACTGAGATAATACACTTGTGTGTTTAACATTTGTTTTGCTGTCTTAGAGGAATTTATTATGATTGGCTAGTTTGCTTTCTGTTGCTGTGATAAAAACCATAACCAAAAGCAACTCTTATAAGGACATTTAATTGGGCTGGCTTTCAGGTTCAGAGGTTCAGTCCAGTAAGTCAAGGCAGGAACATGGCAGCATCCAGGCAGGCATGGTGCAGGAGGAGCTGAGAGTTTTACATCTTCATCTGAAGGCTGCTAGCAGAATACTGGCTTCCATGCAGCTAGGATAAGACTCTTAAAGCCCATGCCCACAGTGACACACCTACTCCAACAGGGCCACACCTTCTAATAGTGCCACTCCCTGGGCCCAGCATATACAAACCATCACAGTGGGTTTCTTTGGCTTATGCATCTCCATCCACCCTTGAGGGAAGCCAAGGCAGGCACTGAGAGACAGTGGTGGAGGATGTTGCTTACTGACTTGCTTTCCATAGCTTGCTCAGCCTGCTTTCTTATACAACCCAGGACCATCAGCCCAGAGGTGGCATCACCACCCACAGTGGGCTGGGCTCTTCCACATCTGTCATTGATTAAGAAAATGTTACCTTGAACCCCCCCCACAACCCCCCCAGGTTTGCCCTCAGGCTATTCGGATAGAGGCATTTTCTCAACTGAAGTATTCTTTTCTCAGAGGACTCTAGTTTCTGTCAAACTGACAAAGAAAACTAACAGAAAAATAGTCAAAGTCCATCTCTGTGTAGCTCTTCTGTCATCCAGGTTGTAAGAGAATGGTACTATATTTAGCTGTGGAGACTTTTTAACTTCTTGTTTCATGACTGAGATACATTGGAGTTTGAATTTTGTTTTGTTTTGTTTTTTTGGTTTTTCAAGACAGGGTTTCTCTTTGTAGCCCTGGCTGTCCTGGAACTCACTCTGTAGACCAGGCTGGCCTCGAACTCAGAAATCCACCTGCCTCTGCCTCCCAAGTGCTGGGATTAAAGGCGTGCGCCACCACACCCACTTTGAATTTTGTTTTATCTGCAAAAGCCTCTCTTACTCCATCTTACTCTTACATGGATAATTATGGGGAAGCCAATACTGAATGAGAAGTTGGTTGTTTTAGGTTCCCCTTTCTTTTTAATGAGAATTGGGCAAAGTTGATGAAGATGTGCTGATAGTGACTTTGGAAGTAAATAAGAGGTATTCATTGATAAAGAATTCTTAGTCTAATTCTCAGGGGGCATGTATATTTTTTGTAACTGAATATAAATGTCTAAACTCCCTTCAGTCTTTATGGCATAGAAATTGAATTTGATGAGAGTTTTAGGTTATATCAAAAGCTTTCAAGGAAAAAATCCCTGGTCAAGAGCAAAGTTATGACCAAAACAGAGTAATGCTGTACTGTACTAGACATTAATTCTGAATTTACCATGAGCCAGTAAGAAGTGCAGAGATACGTTAATCTCATGTGAGTCAAATGCAGAACAAAAAAGGTTTGAATTCCACAGAAGTATTGCAGCTTGTGTGTGTATGTGTGGGTGTACAGACCAAACATTTTGAGTCCTTCAGAACTAGAAGTTGCAGGTAGTCAAAAATTCTTAGGACATTAAACAAAAATTTCCAATTTTCTTCCTAGTCATAGAATAAGAGCTTAATATTTTGACATCAAAAAGTACAGTAACTTTCTAGCTTAAAATACAGTTATCCTATGTTTTTGTTATATATAGTTCATTACATCACACCTTTTTTTTTCTTTTTTTTCTTTTTTTTTTTTTTTTTTGTTAATTGAGACGTCTCACTGTGTAGACCAGACTCGCCTTGAATTCATGGAGACATCTGATTATCTCTACTTCCCCACTGCTGGGATGCAGGGTGTGCGTCTCCACACAGTCATAGCTTCTTAAAGCAAGGTCTCAACCACATCTGGGCTCACATGCCTGGAGGTGGGCTTATGAACAATCCGACAACAATGAACAGGTTCTGAGTGTAGAGTCACCGAAGCTGTGACTGCAGCCTCACTTCTGCCCGTGTGTGCTTGCTCTGTCACCAGATTGCATGATGCTAATCAATAGATTTCAGGGAAAGCTCCCTACATTAGAAAAACATAATACAAAACAAAGAAGTGTAATATTTTTCTATTGTCATTTCTCAGCATTTAAGTATCAAACAAAGATGTTTTGGATAGTATTTTACTACACTGTTTGCTTTTAAAAAAAAATGCTGTTAGAGGACTGGCACATAACTTAGTGTACAAAGGTTCTTGCTGCCAGCACTGGTGAATCCCCATGATTGAGGGGGAGACCTGAGCATCTGCAGTTGTTCTCAGACATCTACTGTGACAGCGCACACACTGAGCAAACAGTTTATAGATTTCTGACTTGGGTTTCGTAGGAAATGGTTAAATGCATTTATTTGGCTTGAGATTTTGGACAGTTTCCGAACTGGCCCAAGCCATGGGACATTGTGTGCTAGCACTGAAGTGAAACTGCGAGCTTAGCTCTGGCATCTCGAATCATTTTATTGATAACTCTGAAGGTGCTGCAAGTTCTCTTCGTGCTGCAAGTTCTCTTCGTGCTGCAGAGCACCAAAATCCCAGCCAAAGTTCAGCTTTCATGTAATGTTTTTATATCATGGATCTGGAGGCCAGAGGACAGTTTGTAGATATTGGCTTTCCTTCTGCCCTGTGACTCACAGGGATGACCTCATGTGATCAGGCTTGACAGCGAGCACCATCAGCCACTGAGCCATCTCAGTCTGCAAGACTGATCAAATCCGTGCGTGATAGAGAAGAAACCATCACAGTGTCTCAGGATTCAGACTTACTTTTTGTCTTTAGTAAGTGGTAAAATTATATGCCAAATAATGGGCTAAAATGAACTTCTTGATTACCTGCTGCATAAACCAGTAAGCCTGGGGTTGTATAAAAGTGCCTAGGTGAACACGGAGTCCTGAGTGGAAAGGTGAACACGGAGTCCTGAGTGGAAAGTGTCAGCTGTGCATTAGCTGACCTCTTCCCACGCTGCCGACCCCACTGTCCCGGTGTGTACTGCACTTCCACAGTTGCAGAACCTGAACCTAAATTCCACATAACAAAAACAGTATTAGGAAAAGTAGTGCCTAGCCTGTAAGATGCATGTAAATCACTGAGTGCATCAGCCACATTTCAAGGTTCTCTCTTTCCTTCTCTCAGCTATAACATCATGGCGGGGAGGAATCAGAACCGGACCGTTTCCCTCCCAGGAATTCAGGCCGGTAGCCATGTACATTCTTCTGGGAATTGTACAGACAATGACATGTTGGAAGAAGATGCTGAAGTCTACGAACTTCGGTCCAGGGGAAAGGAGAAGGTTCGAAGAAGCACATCAAGAGAGAGACTTGATGACATTGTTATATTAACAAAAGATATCCAGGAAGGAGACACTCTCAACGCAGTAGCCCTTCAGTACTGCTGTACGGTAGGTTTTAATTTAATTTATTTTGAGTAATATCGTCCAGAATAACTGATTTGTTCATTAGACCAACCAGGATTGAAGTAAATTCTGTGTCCTCTTTCCTTCTTCCTTCCTGTACCTTTTACTAGTTTTTTATTTTGCACAGAGATCTCCTATTCCTGTGGATATGACCTTTATCATAATTTAAGGGAGTGGTTGAATTACTCATTTCAGCCTTTCACTTTGGTGTGTTTCTGTACTTGTGTGTGTGTATGTGTATGTGCTTGTATATGTATCTATACAGATACATATTTAAAGGTTGAAGAAGAATTGATATATTTTGTTCTTGATTTACTGTGTATTATTCTGCAACTTGTGTTTTTCATATCTTGGATATCCCTTATAACCTTATAGACTTCATTGGAGTCTAGCTGAGGGCTTTGCTTCCCCAGGAGCTGGAGTTACAAGCTTTGTAAGCTGCTTGATAGTGTTGCTTGGGACCAAACCCAGGAGCACATGCCGTTTACTCCTGAGTCTCTATAACCCTTTCTTATTTTTAACATATAATGTGAAATTCTATGTCACTCTATATCACTCTTTCCCTATTTAATATTTCCATATTTTCATAAATATAAAATATTTTTATACTTGAAATTCCTTTACTGGTGACCTGTTTATACTACTGTGCAGTAAGAACTCACATTTTCATACATTTGCTGTATAAATGTCTATTTGTATATATGCTTAAATAAGATTTAAAAAAAACCAACTTCCTGTGGCTACACTATTCAATATAGTATTTTTTCGGGTTAAACTATTGCAATTATTCATAGTATGTGAAAATAAATTATAGCTTTAGATTTAACGATTAATAGTATCTTTCATTGGCATGTTTTTGATGAGGTAGAGATGAGCACCAGGTATCACTCCTTAGCTCCCTTTTGTACAGCAGCATCATTGCAGTCACTAAGAACGGAAACAGAAAGGCTGACACTGATGAGCTTTGGAGGAGAGGAAGTGTGGGAGAGGAGCTGGATCACTTGTAAATGTATCTTTTATTCTCCTGAAGTAACTGTTGTCTGTGTGGCTTACTGCTTCTGTCTGCTAGTCCTGGAAGCTTCTAGCCTCCCTGCAATCTTCTCTAGGCTTAGAATGTTTTCAGCCTCTGAGACTTGCTGCTGAATAAGCTCACCCTTTCTTGTTCTTTCTGAAACCTGGCTGGCTGGTTCAACTCAGCTGTTCAAGCTCAAATTCCTCTCTCAGCTGACTTACCCAATCTGGCTTTTCAATCCTCCTCTGAATTGTTCTGCTTGGTTTTAAACTATCTCTAGCAATCTTTTCTAATCTTCTGGCTCCATCTCATTCTCTTGCTTGTTCTGTCTACCTATTGTGTCTAGCTTGTTCTCTCTTCAACCTGTCTCTGTAAAACTGTCCTGGTAACACTGCCTCCTTCTCCCTCTCTGGGCTGCTCTACTCTCCCTCAACTCTACTGTTCTGTTTTCCATGAACTCTAACTGTATCCCTGTACTGTACTCTCTTCTTCCTGTACTGTCTGTCTCTCCCTTAAGTAGCGTCCCTTTCCTCTCAGTTGGACATATTCTGTCAAATATTTCTCTGATTCATCACTTTTTCTGCCACTTGATTAGATATCTCTTTAAAACATGCATGTTTCCTTCTGCAAACTAACTTTACCTTTGTTGTTTAAAGTTGTATTCCAGCCAGAGGGATTAAAAGTGTGACAGAGTCACACCCTAACTAAAAGCAGATTCAAATATCCTGTAACAGTCACTCATTGTGCTCCCTTGTGATGGAAACTCAACCTGCCAAGAAACATTCTTATAGAAGGACCTATGTTGCTCTGAAGGTACACTCAGGAACTATTGCTATATTACCAATAATGCTGTTACAAAACAGTGATTAGGGGAACAAAAGATCAGGGTTGGAAGACCAAATGTGTCCACATTAGCATAACAGAAAGCATGATTCGGTGTGCTTATAGATGTAGCCTAAGTACATGGTGAGTCTTAGATGCCGAAATCATAGACTACCAAGCAGTTCTTAGCAAAGCAGATGTTAACGTAGAGTGGAGCCATGCTTTGGGGCTTGCCACTGAGTCTTCATTTGTTTTAAGACAAAAGGACCTAATATAGACAGCAACAAGTACTCTTCTACTCTCTCACCTCCTGGCTAGTCTACAGTTCTCTCTCAGTAGTCATCCAAAAACACTGTACAAGGCTTTGTCCAGTCGGATGGTTTTTAATTTTCCAAGTACAGGTTACTAATCTGGTTCTGTTCATGAGCTCCCTCTTTAACCCTCTGCTTGACCTCCTGACACTCACTGCAGGCTTCAGGGACTCATACCACTTAATATTCAGTAAATGCTAACATTGCATGGATAAGCTGTAGTTTACCACTCCAAGTACTCTTTATCAATTGGAACCCATTAATATGCCCACCAACCTTATAAGGTAGGGAATGTTATTATTGGCATTTTACAGATATGAAAGGTTTCTCACTCTAAACCACATAGTTAACAGAAAGGGACTGTTGTGCTTCAGACACAGATGTGTGCACAAGACCATGTGATACTGCCTTCCTCAGCACTCTTTACTCATGTCTCACCCACATGGCATTGCACAGACGCCCTCCTCTCACTTTTCCTCATAATCTTTTCTAGTGACTCCATCCAAGTCTCACATCCTCTCAGAAGAGTTTCAGACATCTGTCTCCACCCCTCCTGAACACGACTCACTTGTATATCTCAGGACCCTGAAAGTCACTGTATCTCAATCTGTGTGCATCCTCTTCCCACTATCTATCCTCTTCTGTATCACCCATGGAGCTGACCTGGCCAAAGTTCCATCCTAGAATATTCTACATCTCTGACATTAGTTGGATAAGAGCTTAAGTGTTGACTTAATTGGAACAAATGGAACTAATAAAGGTAGGGAGAGAGCCTGGCTAATGGGAATCTGAGAAACAGCCCATCCTTTCTTCCCCTATGAGAGCAGAAAGAAGAGGTGGGGGTTATAGTGTATATAAAGAAACCAGGAGCCTGGTGTTAGAGTAAAGCTTGGGGTGAATTACACATTAAACATTGAGTACATATTTCTCACATTTTTTTTTTTAATGGAAGTCTCTTCATTTTATTGTTGTTGTTGTTTTTGTTATTCTGCTATTTTTTTTTAAATTTTTTTTCCTCTTTGTTAGATACTTTCTTCATTTACATTTCACATGTTATCCAGAAATTTTCCCTTACCCTCCCGCGTCCCCGCCCTGCTCCCCTACCCACCCCCTCCCACGTAATGGCCCTGGCATTTCCCTGTTCTGGGGCATATAGAGTCTGTATGACCAAGGGGCCTCTCCTCCCAATGATGACCAACTAGGCCATTTTCTTCCATATATGCAGCTAGAGACATGAGCGCAGGGGGAACTAGTTAGTTCATGTTATTCTTCCACCTAGAGG
>LR751003.1:21885-139497 GCA_902729485.2 Mus minutoides
CTCTAAATTTTTCCTCTATAACTGCTTCTAGATGTTTAACTGTGCTTTCCTGCATTTCCTTCTTATAGTCCTCCATCATCATCATGACCAGTGATTTTATATCCATGTCCTGTTTTTCTGGTGTGCTGTTGTATCTAGGACTTGAAGTGGTGGGTGAGTTTGGATCTGGTGATGCCAAGTACCCTTGGATTCTGTTGCTCCTGTTCTTACGCTTACCTCCTGCCATCCCTGCCCGAGGAGACCTGGTGTTGGTGCTGACCAGAAGGGAGCGTCTGTCTTGTCCTGGGCTTTTCTCAATCTCCTGCTGGTGTCTCAGGTCGCTCACAATTGGGCCGGAACAGATGCTGAGTTTGGCTGCTCACCAGTGGTCCTTAGATTGCTAGGAGAGTCCCTCTGAAAACCTGGGTGAGTGCCAGGCACCCAGGCATTGCACCCTGCGCTGGAGCAGAGCGGTGTGGACCAGAAGGGAAGGGGTCCTCTCCCCGCCTGTCTATCTCCCGGCTGCAGACTCAAGTCCCACAAGTTTGGACTGGAACAGATGTGTGTTCCTCTTACCAGTGGTCCCGAGGTCACTGGGAGAGTCCCGCTGGAAACCTGGGTGGGTGCGTGGCACCCAGGCCTTGCGCCCTGCGCTGGAGCGGAGCAGCAGTGTGGACCCTATTTCTCACATTTTAACTCTTTGAAAGTAGTATACATATTAGAACAAAGTCCAGAAGTAGAGCTGTGTGAGGAGAATTCTGAGTGCTTGTGAGAATATTCCAAGAAAACAAGACAAGAATCTCATTTGCTTCAAAACCCAGAGTTGTTCTTGGAGGTGTAGTAGACAGAAGTGAGTTTTACTTCAGATGTTGTTACTCATATTCCTTTAAGGGAAACCATGTTTTTTCAAACATTTGTGGCCTGTCTTTGTGATTGTATTCTTTATTCAGATTCTTAACCCTTGGAGTATAAGTTGTCTGACACTCTGAATAAATTTGGCTACACAGCCAGAGCAGGAAACAGAGATTTAATATATTTGGTGCAGCTTTTCCTGCCTAGAGATAACTAAAACCATTGTGCACTGTGGTGTTAATGGCATTTTACTTCTGATAAAATCAAGCATTTTTAACTGGGTAAGTTAAAGTGCTTATACTCTACTTGTCAGGCTGGAATAAGGAACATTGGTACTAGAAATTGTTCATTCACAAATTCCTTGCGGACATACACTACCTGTGGTACATTTGTGTGATGTACGAAGAGAAACAGCAGAATATATGAGTATTAACTAGTGTTACTACTATCTAGGCGATAATACCAAGTTGTTGGTGATTTCCTAACACTAGATAAATTTAGTGTTGCATTTCTCATATACAAGGAAACCTAATATCTATGTGTGATAACAGCACTGATGGTAAGAATGTAACTGAACTGTTTTCTCTCCAAAATAAGTGAATGAATGAAGGTCTAGTTTTAGAATTCAGTTCAATGTTGCATTTTTCTTTTTTGCAGGTAGCAGATATCAAAAGAGTTAACAACCTCATCAGTGATCAAGACTTTTTTGCTCTTAGGTCTATCAAAATTCCAGTGAAAAGGTTTAGTTCTTTGACTGAAACTCTCCATCCTCTGAAAGGAAGACAAGTTTTGCATCCTCCACCTGTTCCGTATTTTCAAGAGCAAGACAATTTGCCAGCTGATGAGTCTCGTTCTTCCAGCGAGTCAGCCGGCAGTTTCCTAAAAGAAGTGGACCGAGACATAGAACAAATAGTCAAGTGTACAGACACCAAGAAGGAGAACCTGAATGAAGTCGTGTCTGCCTTAACAGCACAACAGGTCCGATTTGAACCTGATAACAAAAGCATTCACCGAAAGGATCCATATTACGGAGCAGACTGGGGGATTGGTTGGTGGACAGCTGTAGTGATAATGTTGATAGTGGGTATAATAACACCAGTGTTTTATTTGCTGTATTATGAAATTTTAGCTAAAGTGGACATTAGTCACCATTCAACAGTGGGTTCTTCACACTTGCATCCAGGACTCACACCTCCAACACAGCACAGAGAGATGGAAAATGCAATTGGTCCAACAAAAGGAATACCTGTTGGTCAGCAAGATGACCACAGACTATACAGGCAAGACCTTCAGGCGCATGATGCTCAGCATAACAGGTAACAGTGAGCTGCCGTCAGTGTTAGTGGGCCTGTGTGCACAGGAGTGAGCTGCCGTCAGTGTTAGTGGGCATGTGTGCACATGGAATATGGTGACTCACACGCGTCTGACAACTGCTTCGAAGTCAGAATCTAGGACATCGAAGATGGTTTGTTTTTACCTTTCTAAAAATTCCTCAACTTTTACAAATGGACTGACTGTCTATAACACCTGCATATGCTATATTGAGACTGGTCAGTCCATACACCTGCTATATCAGGTCTTAAAGCAGAAATAATTTAAATGTGTGTCTAGAAATTCTAACTTAGAAGATGCTGTCATTTTTCTTATTCAAGATTAGTTATGTTTAAATTTTAACTTTTAAAAGATTACCTTTTAGTTTAAGGTTGTTCATGTCAAGGATTCCAAATGCTTACAACTGAAGAAAATTTGATACCATACCTACCACCAAAATATTAATTGTAAAAGTTTTAATTCTAAAATTATTCCTGACACCAAGTACTTAACACTTACATTTGGAACTTTAAAAATATGTTTATCATATTTGCTATGAAAGCAAATGTAGAAACAGATATGGAAATATAGTTTATAATTTGTATAATACAGGCTAAGAAATAGATATTTTAAGACCCCCAAATAATGTCATTGGGTTGGAAACTTCCCATTTGATCACAAGAACACTGTAATGGGTCAAGATCTATTCCTTAAAAGACTAGCTCTTCAACCTCATTTCCACTTCTTCATTTTTAAAAATACTTGTGTCTGATATACTTGTGTCTAAGGCACTTTTGTAGTTCTTTGATGAAGTGTTATACCGAAAAGCATATTCAGCAAATTCCTCTTTACATACTGTGACTACTTATTGCTGTTATAAATAGTAACATGCCTTAATTAACACCTAATGCCTTACAATGTTACTTGACATAAGTTCATGTCCACTTCACAATCCAAGTTTCTGTCCGACTTTATTGAATAGGCTCTCATTTCACAGGCTATGTAAATTATTGAATAGGCTCTCATTTCACAGGCTATGTAAATTTGTCTTCACTTTTGAGCATCAATTAATGAAGTAAAAACAAATTTGTAAAACCTGCCTCTGAAGTCTTCCAGTAAAAAATGATTCATTAAGCAAAAATGAGTAAACAAGACTTTTACATTAGCAGTAGACATCACTTTATTTGGCACTCTATTGACCTCTGCTTTTCAAAAAAGAACCTGTCCAATTTAGATTATCCTCCTAATCTGCATCATCCAATTGAGAAACACATGCCAAAGGTGTGTGGCTTGGTCAAAAGGGCTTAATAGTGGCATTTTCTACATCTAATGTGGGACAACCAATTTGGCTAATTAGTATGTATTCTAACAATACCCTTTTAGGGAGTGGGGTCTGGTTTACGTGGCTTTTGTATAATAAAGTACGTACCATAAAATGTTACATTACGGATTTCTGAGTTCGAGGCCAGCCTGGTCTACAGAGTGAGTTCCAGGACAGCCAGGGCTATACAGAGAAACCCTGTCTCGAAAAACCAAAAAAAAAAAAAAAAAAAAAAAAAAAAAAAAAAAAAAAAAAAAAAAAAAAAAAAAAAAAAAAAAAAAAAATGTTACATTACCTCATTTTTTAGACATTTCCTAAATCAATGTATCAGCTTTTAAAACATTTTGTATAACAAATTCCAATCCTGATATAAGGAATTATTAATATCTATTTGTTATATTTGGGATTTTATATACTTTCAGAAGAAAAAGCATTACAAAAAGACTGACATGGAAGTCAATCATTTTAAAGCCCCTACATCAGAGCAGTGTTAGAAATTTTTCCTTAGTTAGTACTAGGTACATTTTCATAAATTGATCCTTGAGTAAATCTTAGGTAAAATAATTTTTTAACATACCATGTGCATTTTCAAATCAGAGTGATCTTTAATTATGCTCAGTGTTAACACAGCCAGTTTACATTATTTTTATTAAGCCTGCTGAAAAAAAATCAAGTTTTAGGGTTAAAAAAAATGCAGATTTCAGGGCAGAACAGGCTATATAACCTCTTTTTCCATCAAACAGAATTTTGATTCTTTTATAGGTGGTTTTACTTGGAATTGTAGTAGAAGGGTCTGATCACTTATATTTAAAGGAGGAGGTATATTTGCTACTTAAAATAGTTTCTGTCTTGAGCACCCTTTTTGAAGGAAATACAACATATATCCTTAGGACACAACCAAGCAATTTCCTTTTCCTATAGATCTTAGAATTATTAATAGAATATAATTCAATATGTAGAATTATGCTTTCATCTTTAAAAGAAAAAAGCATTTAGTAGAATTTTTGAAAATACATTTAATGTATATTTGCAAACTATGCCAATTTTTGGCAACTGCAAACTACATTGTATTCTAAACATCAGCACAATCGTCATTGTTTGTTACTATGGATCATGTCCAAGCCCTTGAATTTTCTTTGAGGCTTTAATTTTTATGTGTTAAGTATGTGGATGCAGTTATAAACATAAGAGAACTGAGTCATAGCCATAAGTTTATTACTTCACCTAAAAACTTGGAATTGCAAATAAAGGAAAGTCTGATACTGTTATAGGGCAAATTTTTGACTTTGTGAAGACTTGATACATGGTTGAGCTTGTTTTGGACCAATGGATAAATTATTTAAATATTTTCACTGTCCTGTCTACAAAACCAGGTTATGATCTGCTCTTAAGTATTTCCTTTTCTGGTGGATTTTTTTTGGGGGTGGTGGTGTGAGAAGTTCATTAAATGAACCACTCTTTAGTAATTGATTGTTAGTCTTTAGTAAAAAAAAAAAAAAATTTTCTGACATTACCTCACTACAGTGCGAAGGCTATAGTTAGAAACAGAAGTGGAGATCTAGACTCAGAGTATTACAGAGTAAAGTTATTTAAATACTGCATTATCATGGGACTGTTTCTGATTTGATTTACAGCACTGTTGCTCAGGAAATCAGTATTTTTTTCTACGTATGTGCATATTGCACTTAGATCATAGAAATATATGAATGCTTTATTTAATTCACTTGATGTATGTAAAAATCTAGGCATCTTTTGTATAATGTATTTTATATAATTGCAAATGTATTAAGCCATTGTTAGCATGCACATCTGTAAAACTGGCTTTTAAACTTTTGGCCTTGTTTTTCATATTTTTAAGGATATGCAAAGTATAATAAAATTTCTATTTTATTAATCAATTTGAAAATGGAAGTTGTTGAATATAATCGAATAAGCAAACAGTTTGTCTTTCAAGCTATTTGAAATACATTTTTTCACATTAGTTCTTTAAAAACCTCAAGTTTTGTATGTGTTTTGTTCATATTCACACACATACTCCCAGCTCTCCCCAGGCCCTCCTCTCCCCTATGCACCCAGCATTGTGTCACCCACACAGGTTTGATGCCCCAGTTATTTTTCGGTATGTGCCTTCCCCTGGAGTATGGTGGTTGACAAGCAGGAGATACATTCTTACAGAAAACTGACTCTTGTTTCAGCTGTTATCTTTTGCCACTTGCTCCATGGCTAGAAGAGGATTGTGTGGCTAACTTCCTTCCTTGGCCATACAGGGATTGATTGAATCTGACTTGAGCTTGCACAGGTCTTGTACATGCTGTCACAATAGCAATAGTTCAAAGGTGTAGCTACCTCACTTTATCCAGATGTTTCCAAGTCATTCATTGTCTCTGGCTGTTACATACTTTCCACCTTCTCTTAGATGTACATCACATTTATAAAGGCTATGTTTGTAGACACACACACACACACACACACACACACACACACACACACACACACACACACACAGCAAACAGGAACCATGAATGAGAAAGGTCTTCAGGGGAAACTTTTCTTTCCCATATACCTTTTCCATTTTAAAGCAGGTTGGCATTATAGTTGTACTTAAAATTCCTCTGACACTTGTCACTTGAAGGCGTGGATGGAAAGAGGGACAGCAATCCTCTGACGCTTTGGCATCTTCCAGCAACTGTTCAAGAAAACTGTGAGCACATACTCCCTGCCACATTAAGGTAAGAGGTTTCTTTTGTTGTAATGGGGGTGGGGTGGGGGTTGTTCTACAACCATCGATGAATTAGCAGAAAAAAAAAATCAGAATTAACTTGTTTTCTCTACCAAATAAATGTTCACTGCAAATCATCTTGGTATTAAGGCCAAAATTTTATTTTTAAAATTTTGTATGTGTAAACAAATACAGAAAAATCAGCATGTGGCAACTAGTTTTGGTAAGATAATGTTAAAGTTATTTTATCCCCAGTCCCAGTAAGTACTCTATTTAGAAGCTGTCTCTCTACAAAGTAATTTCATAGACTCAGAGCTAAAGTAAACAAGATTTATGGTAATCAAGCAGCCTGGAAAATCTCATCTTTCCTCAAAATTAGTATGTTTAGAGTTGTAAACTAATCTTTCCAGTGAGGATGGGCATCCTTAGAAGAGATGCCAAGGGTTTCAGAGTCAATCCTGTGCAAGAGCGCTTCCCTCCGGGTGGTAGGCACACACCCTTGAAGACAGTGGAAGCTAAGGATGAAGTCACTGCCAGTGCAGCTCCCAATTAGAAAAGTTATCTGTGGATTTGTAATACTGGAAGGAAACAGAACCAAAGAGTGTCTATGAATGGAATCCCGTTTGGTCCTGGTACCAAATGTAAGAGAATAAAGTACTTTTTATTCCCAAATAACAGTATTTGCCATTATTACTAAAACTTAATGTAAGTTCCCTAACACACCGAAGCTTTAAAGACTTGGTTTCCACTAGGAATCTTACAGCATTTTTATAAGCTCCTGGGAACTGGATGTAAGTATTCAGCAGTATACTGTCAAGACGGGCTCTCGAACCATCAGGAAGTATTTAAAGACGTATTGCCACTGAAAGTGATCCTTCACCTGAGAAAAGAATTTTGGAATCTCTCTGATCATACAAATAAACTACGGTTTCTAACACAGGTGCAAGATTGGAAATCGAATTATAACTCAACAGGAAACTGTTCCTCACAACTATTTCACTTCCACAGTACTACTTACAGAGCAAAAAAAAATTTAAGACATGGTTGTTTCTGTAACGTAAAAGAAAGCATATTTGGTCAATTCTGGTTAGTGTCTAAACACTATAAATTTTTATAGGAAACTATTTACAAGTGGAGAAACTAAGGCACACAAACTTAAGCTTAATATTAAGGTCATCTGGGTCCTGAGAGAAGAAGCAGGGCTCCAGTTTCCAGGTCAGAGGATACTGAGTAACAAGCCTCGCACTGGGAAAACCGATTTTCGTCCCGTAGGCAAATACTTTGAATACATTAGTTTCAAAATGCACACTTATGAATTCCCTTGAAAATCTTTGGCATGTTTTAAAGTCCTCAGAGGTGAAGGGATCTGGATATTTTCTCCTGCAAAATATAAAACTGCAGGGGAGTCACCCTGTAAGTTAAAACAAGAAGAATCAATCATAATTCCAAAATGACCTGAGATTTTACAATGATTATATAATTGCCTTGCAGTTTATGAGTCTTATGAAATACAAGGGAGGGCACTGCCCTTCACCATATTCACTCACACACCATTTCATCATGTGGTTTATACAACCAGGACATGTTTCCAGTTTAAGTCCAGAATTAAGCAGTGTGTCTCAGCTCCCTATCCCCTGGCCCCAGCCCAACAAGTTGAAAGTGTCAGACTTACTACAATGGAATCATTAGTTTACACACTGTACACTGTAAGGCTTGGAGTTATCCCCAAGGCCAGCCACTGAGAACCTTCCACCCATGTGAAAGTCTTTGTTGTGGCTGAGATGTAAACTGAAATGCATTTCATCCAGGTCACTGATGTTTGCAAAGAGCCTGTTTCCGATCAGCATAACTCTACTGTTAGGAACTCAGGTATGTTTACGAGGTCAGTTTAGGAGGTCACAGCGTGATAAAACAGAATGTTCCAGGTAAGAGAAATCATTGTCCAGTTTGCTTTTAAAGTGCCCCACGTGCAGTAGTAATAGATATCCACTATGACTAGTAACACTTTCTACCGAAGGTCAGCAGGTTAGCCAGAGTGAGCTTTTTAAACTGTGAACACACATTCAAATCCAGATCAAACAAAAGCCACAGAACCCACAACTGCATTGCATAATCACAGGTGTGGCAGAGGTAATGGAGTAAGGTCATGGGGTGTAACCACAAAGTCGTTCTCAAGAGTTGGATACAGAACACTGAACAACTTAACTTAAATATGAACTTAATCCTTATCCAAAATAAAGTGGATCCAAATGCTCGAAGCTGAATCCCCCAAACATCTGGGGGATTCCACAGCTAGTAGGTGGCCTCATCCATGTTGTCGTCACTGTCTACACCAAAATCATCGCCGTTGTCGAAGTAGGAGTTAATGTAGTCATTCTCCTAAGTGAAGGGATGGATTCCTCAGTCAGTAAAGTGATTAGAAGGCACCATTTAAGACAATACAAAAAAGAGCATCTCTGTAGTTTGTAGATACCAAGTTGAGGTAAAAAGGAAACACAGAAGACTTGTATAGAAAGTCTTGCTTGTGTGCTCTCCTTTTTCAAAAGAAGTTTTCACACATTTTGACCAGCCCAGCTTTCTTTTAAGTATCCTTGTCTACAGTGCTCAGATGCTAACCAGCTAAGAGAACAGAAAGGGCTGTGATTACACCTCAGCAGGAACACCCTGCGCAGCACCACTTGGTGGAGCGATTAGGTGGTTAAGGAGATGAAACACTAAGCGTTTGTTGTACCCATGCATGGACCACCAAGGAAGACGTCTTTCATCAATAGTTTTACCCTGCACCAGAACCCAGGCATGAAGTCACAAAGCTTACTGGCACCACAGAGGGACCGTCCCTTCCAACCCAAACCCATGGGTACTACATTATCCTCAGGATTTCTTGGCTTCTGGCAAGGTGTCAGTTCTAACTGAATCCTTAAGGCTATAAAAGATGAGTGCCTTGTATCAACACTTCAAAAATCCATTTGATTATAGACAGATTAAGACTTATTGGACAGCTGCAGTGCATAGGTTCGTAACAGAGACTTTTGAACCAATCAAAATTTAACAGTAGTTAGATATTTGATCATATTAAGTGCACATACACCGTGGTGTTAGAAAGCTCTTACATTTGCGTCCACACTGAGACTCTTAGGGATGGAATGAGATAGAACAACGCTAAGGGCTTGTTTGATCCAGGGTACACTGGAGGCATGGAAGGTCAAGGACCGACAGGCCAGGATCCGATGCATGTACAAAACCCGTGAGTGGACAATTAGCTATGCAGGAGAAGCACAGTGGCTCACACCTGTATTCCCAGCATGAAAAAGACTAANTCCACACTGAGACTCTTAGGGATGGAATGAGATAGAACAACGCTAAGGGCTTGTTTGATCCAGGGTACACTGGAGGCATGGAAGGTCAAGGACCGACAGGCCAGGATCCGATGCATGTACAAAACCCGTGAGTGGACAATTAGCTATGCAGGAGAAGCACAGTGGCTCACACCTGTATTCCCAGCATGAAAAAGACTAAGCAGAAAAAAATGCACAGTTCAAAGTCAGCCGGGACTTCAGCAAGACCCTGTTGTAGCCCCCAGACCCTATCCCCTAAATATCCACATTTCAACTATTTACAGTGGAGTGGCTCGTGGCTCTCCACTGAGTTCCATTCTTAAGCTAAATAGTCAAATCATTAACAGCAAAAAAATTATTTTGTTTATTTAACACAGACATGTTAGCAGATGAAATACTCCACTGTACTCGTCAAAGTGAAGTATTTATCAACTCAACTCAACGAGTAAGTTACTTACCATGAAATTTCAATTAATCAATTAAAAAGACCAAAGAGTGGAACTTTCAAGTTACAAGGCCTCTAATGGAGTTAGTCTCCTGTCTTCCTAAGACAGACTTTTACCTCTTCTTGCTCCTCTTCATCGTAGTCCTCCTGTTCTGCATCCTCCTCGCCATCTTCCTCGTCATCTTTCTCTTTCTCTTTGCTCCCTTCTTTCTCTTCGTTTTCTTCATCTGATCTTTCACCCTCGCCTCTCTTTTCCAGTTCCTGATAAAGTGAGATTCATTAATGTACATGCAAATGATTACTCTTTGATCTACACACGTAGCTCAAAAAGAAGAGCTACGGATCATCCTCCATCCTCTCTGAATCCTAAATTATGGGATTACCAGCCAGCCTCCTGCCTCTCAGGGAAGCTGCAGCCACAAGCCTTTGGAGCAACACCCACTGTTCGTTCTGTTTCTTATCACTGGGCTTTCCTCAGCTACTCTAGGTTTAGAATTCTAACCCGCAACACTCTCTTTTCAGGATTTCTATCCTACCTCCTCCTAAAACGTTTGATATGATTTAGTTTATCCCACTCCTGTCTCCTTTGTCTTTTATTACTTCCCATTGCCAAGAATTTCTGCTTCATGATACATCTGGAAGGTTGTGAAAAGGAGATTAAAACACATCACTGAACACACTGGCTGGTATTAGCAACTATCAAATAAAGAAGGGGAAGGGAGTTGGAGAGGTTTTGCTTCTGGAAGGCTCCTTCTGTCTACCTGGACACCACACACTGGACATCATCTCACAGTTTTGATTTTATAAATGCCTTATTACTACCAATTATTTTTTCAATGGATAAAAGTGACCTAATCTTATTACTGTCTCTGTTTGCTTAGTTGCGTGGCCCTCACCCAACAGCAATTCACAGGTTTTCTGTGAGATGGGCACAGCAATCGTTTTCATAATTAAAGATTCACATGACCTAATTTCTGATTACTACTAACAGTAATTAGAAGAGTAATTAATAGCCAGGCAGTGGTGGCACACGCCTTTAATCCCAGCACTTGGTAGGCAAAGGCAGGCGGATTTCTGAGTTCAAGGTCAGCCTGGTCTACAGAGTGAGTTCCAGGACAGCCAGAGCTACACAGAGAGACCCTATCTCAAAAAAAAAAAAAAAAAAAAAAAGGAAGAGTAATTAGTGAATTATTGTGTACGCATGTTCCATCTCTCCTTAAGGCTTTGTTGATTATTCATGAGCAGAAGACATATTTTACATCCAGAGTAACTATAATTTTGTTGTTCTTCCTAAATATTCACTTTAGAAATTATTTTAGTTCCAAATTGAACTGAATAAATTCGAAGGCAAAGGAAAGATCACATCAACCCAACCTAGTTAAATGAATTTAGAATGTTTGTGTGTGTGTGGAATGCATGTGTGTACGTTAATGTGCTCACTCGTTTGAACATGCTTGTGGAGGCCGGAAAGCGACACTGGATATCTTCCTCATCCATGCTTCATTTAACTTATTAAGGCAGGTTCTGGCTAGTTTTGCCAGCCCACTGCTTGCCTTAGGGACTGACTCCTCTCTGTCTCCCAAGGACTGGGATTATGGGATGCTGCAGGTCCACCTGGCTTCGATGCACATGCTGAGGCTTGAAATGTCAGTTACTGTGCTTGCCCAGTGAATGTCTCATCCACTGAGCCATCTCTCAAGCTCTTCAGACCCAATCTTTAAACAAAATTCAAGCAATGTTGCTTGCAATTCACCTCGCTCAGGCAGAACAAGTCAAAACCAAGACCAGCATACACACGGGATAGCTTACCCTAATAACAACCATTGCCTTGCCTTGGCAGTTATTTTGACAATATCATGTGTACAATTTCTCAGCTGGCCATCTTTTTAGAAAATCCTAAGTAACCCCAATTTTCATAAGCCTTTTGAAACATCTAAGACAGACAGACAGATACACACACACACACACACACACACACACACACACACACACACACTATGCTACATTAATTTTAAGATATGTCTTTTCTGTTTTAACTAGACCATAGGTAAAAATGCCTACAATTAAATGCAATTAATTAACTGGAACTGGAATATTTAGTTTACTTTGTGAGAAGTATACTCTATTATCTCTATTATCTTTTTATAAAGTCACTAATTATTTCAAAATTAGAAACAATTGTTTTCTTTAAAACAAGGCATCAACTGTATTATTCAGAGTACAGCACTCATCCAATGTGCTGTAAGGACCAAAGACTGTACTTCCACTGTTGCTAAATCACACAGTCAAAGCAAATAGCCTCATGTTTACCTTTGCCACACACATCCAACTCAAACCCATCATGTACATCAGTAGAGTGAACAGAAGCAGGTTCAGACTTTCCTTATAATCCCAGCGACGTGTGCGGTGTGATTACTTTCTTCTTTTCAAGGAGCTAATGGTTTTGGCTCTCCTACTCAGCATCCTCCATTTTTTTGTCCATGATCTTTAACTACTCAAGCTGACTGTGCAGGTACAAGGAGAGAAGGACTGACATCTGGAAAGGAGGTAAGATGCAGACCCAGAGCAGTTCTAGCTTAGACACTGGACAGGCAAGGAAAGACATAAGCAAGGTGTGCATGCCACTGCTCTGAGACTGGACCTAATGCTGCTAACTCTGCCCAGATATGCCTCCATAATAAAGCACGAAGCTGCTTTTGTTGGAGACAACCAGAAACAACCACTGCTCTGTTAAAACTGTAAACAGGTTAAGATTTCTATGTTTAGAATTTTCTGGAAAAGGTGGCAAATGTCAGCACCAAGGAAGCACAGTTTGTCCTAAGGAAAACCACACCCAAAGTGAAGGGCAATCCACAGAGCACTGAGCCTCTCCAAGCTTTCTGTGCAGGCAGGACCAGACACAGTCCACTATCATTCTACCTAGCGAACCTGATGCCTACTGCTACTCTGTCACTGATCTTCCAGATGGATATTTTGGCTATGCCCTCATCCGGCTCAAGCACTGTTCAGAAAGGGAAACAGTCAAATGAGGAGCTTCCCATCAAGCAGATGTGCTAAAGAGGCCAGCAACTCTACTCATGTGACATGCTTATTATAAACTCTCAGCATTATTAATAACAGCAAAACACCAGAAGAAATAAGGTTCTTCAGTAGCACATTAATGAATGACGTTATTAAGTACCTACAGTCCATTCTCACAGCACTGACGACAGAATGAGGGAGCTCTGGACAGTCACATATGGAGCCATGCCTATGTTAGGCATGTTTTGTTAGGAAATAATGTGAAAAGGCAGAAGTGTGGCATACTATCTTCATCACTGACAGGGGAATTCAGGCTGGCTCAGCAGCTAAGAGCCATCTTTTGACATCTATGGACACCAGGCACACATGTGGTACCCATACATACATACATACATACATGCAGGCAAAATACTCATACACATAAAACAATAAAATGATGTTTAAAATTTTTTAAAAAATGACAGGAAGAAGTTCTATATTTTTTGTGACAACGTATTTCTGAAAGGATATATATGAATTTTCATAGTTCTGGAGTCCACAACAAGAACATATGTGTCACAGGCAGGGAGGAGACAGCAGTCTCGAGGTACTAACCTAAGTTGTGTTTGTTTTGATTAATGATTGACAAATAAATTCCAGAAAATGCCATCTTTGCCTCAATAATTATACATTCCAAAACCCTGGGATCTGGGGTAGGGGTAAAAGAACCACACACTAACAAAGGGAAAGCAGGACTTTGGAAGAGAATCCCATCCATTACAATGCCAGTGGCTCACATGTCTCTCCCCTCCCCCACACCACAATCCAATCCAATGGGGGAGTTAAGGGTACAGTGAAAAGAAGGCCTGGGGCTCTGGGCAGAGCTTAAAAAGTCAGGGTGGGAGCCCCCAGACAGGAGAAGCCCTGGTGGGCTCAGACAGGAGAGTTCTTTCTCCACACCTCCATGATAGCAAAGCTCAACCCTAACTTAAGTACTGGCATCTCTTCTGCCAAATCCACATGATTAGAGAAGGCTGACAGGTGGGGGAAGAGGTAGGACCCGTTCGTTCACATTCATAACTACCAACTTACCTCAATCGTTTTCAACACATCTGCAGAATTAACGAGTGAAGTACCCTTGCCTGCAGCTTTGCTCGGTTTGGACTTTGGATCCCCTGTAACAAAAACACAATCTCACAATCTCTTAACAGATTCTCTCTCTCTCTCTCTCTCTCTCTCTCTCTCTCTCTCTCTCTCTGTCTGTCTGTTTGTCTGTCTGTCTGTCTCTGTCTCTCTCTTTCTGTAGCTGTCTTCAGACACACCAGAAGAGGGCATTTGATCCCATTACAGATGGTTGTGAGCCACCATGTGGTTGTTGGGAATTGAACTCAGGACCTCTGGAAGAACAAAAGTCAGTGCTCTTAACAGCTGAACCATCTCTCCAGCCTAACAGATTTTCTACTGTGGCAAGGAGAGCAAGGGCAGTACCTCCTAAGCTCTGTGGTGTAGCTGTATGGCATTGCCAGGCAGGCACGTCATTTGCTCTAAGCAAATGATAGTCACTTTGCACAATGCTATTTAGACTACAACCAGGTATATTTTGACTAAACACTGAAACTTTAGTCTTACCATTAATATCATTAGAGACAAAATCTGCTATGACATTACTTGAGACAGAAACCCTAGAATAACAAGAAAAGGCCCTGCAAGGGTTTCTCGGTCACCCATCCGTCAGTGAAGTCCATTTTAACACAAGCAGTGCTGAGCAGATGTGAAGCAAAGGAAGTGCAGGGTCAATCTGTGTACTCTGGCAAAGGTTAGGAAAGAGATTTCACCTGATGTTTGCAAGAACTGTCTTCACAGAGAAAAGTAAAACAGTTAGGCGGTCACTTCACATCGGTGAAAGGAAAGGTTTCAACAAGCTCAAAGACCCACAATTTGTTTTACTCTAAGCAAAATATTTCATTTCCAGATTACTCTAAAATGGGCAATAAAAGAATTATTTCCTATGAGAAACGCCAATTACCAAGGAATTCTTATAAGAAATAAATGATTCTCACAAGATGAAATGATTACAGTTCTTTACCAAAATCAAATACCCCCCCAAATCCTTAGGCATCAAAAACCAGGCTCAGAAAGACTTAGCCGTGTTAAAGATAAACACTCAACACACAAATGATTTGCAGACCACAGTGGATGACCCATAACTGGTGGACTTAAAACCTTTAAATGAAGAGTCACTACTATAGTTTGAATAGCTGCTATCACACCCCTGCCCGCCTCCCATACACTCCGGTGTTTGAATGCTTGGCATATAGGAAGTGGCACTGTTAGGGGTGTGCCTTGTTATAATAGGAGTGGCCTTCTTGGAGGAAGTGCATCACTGTGGAGGTGGGTTTTAATGTCATATATGGACCTTAAAGAGTGTGTGTGTGTGTGTGTGTGTGTGTGTGTGTGTGTTTAAGCTCTACCCAGTATGGAATCCAGTCTCCTGGCTGCCTTCAGATGAAGATGTAGAGATCTCAGCTCTGTCAGCACCATGTCTGCCTGCAAGCTGCCATGCTTCCTGCCATGATGATAATGGACTAAATGTCTGAACCTGTAAGCCAGCCCCAATTAAATGTTGTCCTTATAAGAGTTGCCTTGGTCATGGTGTCTCTTCATAGCAATGGAAACCCTAAGACAATAAATGCTACCAGGACAGTGGGGTATTGCAGACAGACCTGACCATGTGTTTTGGGGAGGATTATGAAATGACTTTGGAACTTTGGGCTAGAAAAGCCATTGAGTGTTAAGAGGTCTGTGGGATGTTCGGTGGAAGCTTAGAAAATATTAAAGTTGAGAGCAATGAAGAGGATGGAGGCCTGGTTGTGAAATTTTAGAGAGAAGACTGAAGACTCTATCAGGGCCATTTGCCATTTTGATTTAGAAACCTTTACGTTACTTATGTTCCTTAGCTGCCACTAAGAAATTAGAGGTGATTAAGAAGAGACCAGCATCGCCGGGCGTGGTGGTGCACGCCTTTAATCCCAGCACTTGGGGCAGAGGCAGGCAGATTTCTGAGTTCGAGGCCAGCCTGGTCTACAAAGTGAGTTCCAGGACAGCCAGGGCTACACAGAGAAACCCTGTCTCGAAAAACCAAAAAAAAAAAAAAAAAAAAGATCAGCATCACTGAGGTGAAATCTTCTGGGAAGTGTTTCCTGAGAGCACAGAGAAGCAGTGTTGCAGAGGTAGCCAAGTTTGTATCTCATGTTGGTAGCTGGACTTAGTAATGTGTAAAAGTCACCCAGATGGCATGCATTTGAAGGCATGACGGGATCATAGAGAGCAGCTAATGCTAAGCGTGTGAGAGGCCATTGGTGGTGGTGTAGCCTGGGTGGCAGCTGAAGGCCCAGGACTGAGGGCTCATGCAGAGAAGACGAGGCTTGGCACCAGGAAGAGAGTGGAGTGAAAGGTCAAAGTGAAGTCCAGTTGCAGCAAGCGACCCAGTAGTTTTGGAGCTGTCAGCACCATGGAACAACCACCAAGAACAGCAGCAGCAGTGGAGTGGAGCCAGCCGGAGCCTAGAAGGTAAGTATGTGTGCTGCAGAGGGCAGAGCCGAAGCAAGCCACGGCCTGTGCATCAGCTCCTGCCCCTGGGTTCCATCCCTGCTTCAGTTCCTGTCCTGGCTTCCCCCAATGATGGACTATGATCTGGAACTGTAAGCCAAATAAATCCTTTCCTTCCTAATTTGCTTTTTAGTCATGGTGTTTCATTGCAGAAATAGAAATCCTGACTAAGACAGTGACTTCACAGCTCTTGAATTAATGAAGTTTCGTGGAAAAAAAATAACCTAACATTAAATGGTGTATAACTTATAACTTTTGTTGTCTTCCTGGAAGGCAAGGACTGTTTAATAAGTACTCAAAACATCGGCTCGTGCATGACCAAGAGCTCCGTAAGTACTAGAACTGTGCCAACAACTGCTAGCGGAGAAGGCTGCCCATTCACACTATAAAGTCATTTTCTCTAAGGACTCTTTATGAAGTTATTTATATTTCACAAGATATACAACAAGTAGGTGAATACTACAAAAGTTATATAATTATATATAATATATAATTAAATTTATTTAAAGTATTTAATTTTTTTATTTGGGTGTGTAAGGGTGTGGTGTGTGTGCCAGAATGGGCTATCGGATTCTTCAGAGTTAGAGTTACAGACATGTATGAGTCACCTGATGTCACCCGATATGGGTTCTGGGCTCTGAACCCTGGCACTCTGATGAGTCAGGAAGCATTCTAAACCACTAAGACTTCCTATCAGGTACAGTTACTATTATTTTACTAAAAACGTGAGTCCCAGATTCAACCCACTCATCTTTCCTTCTCTGTGTTTTAATACTTAATTCATGCACACATGCTCACATTCGGAAGTATCAAATCACCAATAGTACAGAAAGACTGTTTTTTTGGTTTGTTTTTTTGTTTGTTTTTTTCTCGAGACAGGGTTTCTCTGTGTACCCCTGAATGTCCTGGAACTCACTCTGTAGACCAGGCTGGCCTCGAACTCAGAAATCCGGCTGCTTCTACCTCCCAAGTGCTGGGATTAAAGGTGTGTGCCACCATGCCTGGCATACTTATAGTTTTAAGTAATGACCTAATTAACCATTTCTTATTGTGTTAATTGTACCCAAATACTAGTGTTTTCTACACATGGTAGCATATGACCAGCATTATCTATGCACTTGCATGTTTTATCATGACGGTAATGGTTCATCCACTGTGCTTCCTCAGAACTTTCCCCAGACTTCCGAAAAGCATGTCGTATGTTTTTGTTTCATATTGTGTGTGTGTGGGTATGTATGTCTCTGTGTCTCTGTGTGTTTGTGTGTGTGTTCAAGAGTTGATTGGCTGGCCAGTGAGCCCCAGGTTTTTGGAGGTGGGTTCAGCAGTACCAAAGTTTTTACATGGGCAACAGAGATCTGAACTAAGGTAACCCTTTACTGACTAAGTCATCCCCCAGTCCTTTCATGTTGTTCCTCCACCTAACTGTAAGCTCCAAGAAGCAAGAATAGTCCCGACTACACGAGCTCTCTCTGTTCCTCATGGCAGTGTCTGGTAATAGCAGAAAATTATTTATGGAATGGAATTATTAAAGAACAAAAAAACATATATACTTTGGTATCTTTTTATCTATCTCTTTTACCAGCGCTTCAATTTTTCCAAATGCATGCCTTTCTTTTTAATATTATGTTGAGGTTTGGTCTGTCGCTAGAAGCCGCCATGAGAGGGGATGCACATGGCCAGGAGAAACAGCAAGTATCTGGGGGAACACAGCTGGGAAAGCAGGCAGGCCAGCAGTTAGAAAAGCAGGTCAGGGGTTACCTCCTACACCAAGTAATTATCAAAGCCAAATAAATAACCATAGTGTGAGTCTCATTCATTTTACGTTAGATAGGGATAAGCTTTTGTTGGTTCAACTGCAATATTAAATAGCTTACTAATGCTTTGTGAATTTCATAAATATATACAATGTACTTTATTTCAACTTGTCCTCCCTCCTCCCATTAACTCCTTCCAAGTCCCACATTCTCTTCCCAAATTTATATCCTCCTCTTTTTAATAATCCACTGAGTCAAATTTGTCAACTCAACACTGGCCACATCCTTAAGGGTTGATTCTCCTCTCCCAACAGCCAACAACTGTCAACAGTGCCCCAATTTTAAAATGTGTCATGTAACAATGTAGAATATAGCCAGTGAGATCATAACAATTTGCACATATACAAATGAGACAGTCTGTATAACAGAGTTCTTTGCTAGTACAGCAAATTTTCACAATTAAGGAATGAGATTAATTCAAGAAAATAGAAGATTCAAAAGTCAACAGTCACTAAGAGGCAGTAAAACAATCAAAATGTCAGACATACTTAGAGAATTTGCAGAACTGAGTCTAACTGGAGCTTCAGTACTTAGAGAATTTGCAGTACTGAGTCTAACTTGAGCTTCAGCAATACTCTTGCAAACCCGGACTACAGCCTATTAGTCAGTGTACCTTTTTTGCATTTTTTCCTTGGCATCATCTCTCTTGGAAGTCTTCTCCAATCTATGTGTACAAAAGAAAGAATAGAAAAGTCTCAGTGTCCTTGGTGGCTCTGGACTTAGCTAGTTAACACAGTGACAGCTGCTCATGCAAAGAGAGCCACATTTCTTAGTATCTGCTTGTACAGATTTAGTGTGGAATGTAACAAAACAAAACCAAAATAAATAGAATGACCCTGACATAGTTTCTCCTGTAGAGAAAAAGATCTCATTAAGCAGCTTTGAAACGGTGTAATAAAGTGTCTTGGAAAAAAAAAATCTTATGGAAATTCTTTGTAGATGTTACTATCAAGATGACAAGTGCTTTCTTCAATATTATTATTTGGCTACTTTGTATTTGGTAAGTTGTCTGTTGATATATACATATTATGTAACTTTTTGTTTCAAAAGTTAAGGCAGGTAATCAAACCCAATACATAAGACATAAAATAATTTTAATAATTATTTGAAATTTTCAATTAAAAATACTAGTAGTTCTGAACACATAAAATCTCCCCAGGGAATGGCTTTCAGTTGCATTAACTAAACAATTCCTTTATTTATTTACTTTCTTTTAATTTTCTGGAGGGTGCTAGAAATTTAACTCGGGGCCTCGTATATGCTAGGCAAGTATTCTACAATCCTTAGTCTAATTTTTTAATATAGATTCAAGGGGGCTGGAGGGAAGGATGGCTCAGTAGTGAAAGCACTTCCTGGTCTTCCAGAGGACCTAAGTCCAGTTTCCAGCACCCCTACTGTGTGACTCACAACCATGCTTAACTCTAGCTCCAGAAAATCTGATGTCCTTTTTTGGCCTTCTCAGGCCATCTACACATATTTGGTGTATATACAAACACTTGCATGTGCACACATGTACACAAAACACAAATATATAAGTTAAAATATTTGAAATATTCAAAAATGGTTTAAAGATAGGGGCTGCTGATAAAGAGATGTCAGAGTATTTTTACAAAATAGTTAACCATTGTTATCATTTTACCTACAATGATAAATTTTGGTTTAAATATATTTTAGGGTGTTTTTTTTTTGAAGATTTATTTATTTAGTATATGTAAGTACACTGTAGCTGTCTTCAGACACCCCAGAAGAGGGTGTCAGATCTCACTGCAGGTGGTTGTCAAGCCACCATGTGGTTGCTGGGATTTGAACTCAGGACCTTCAGAAGAGCAGACAGTGCTCTTACCAGCTGAGCCATCTCTCCAGCCCCATATATTTTAGCTTTAAACTTCTTAGATCATGAAAAAGAATGATTTGGAAAGGGGTTCCTATCCTAGCCCCACATCTTAAGATCAACAAGGCAACAAGAACACTCTACTCTGGGAAAGTGACAGGCTTGTTAATGATATTTACAGTTACTTAAGGGCAGTTTCTATAAAATCGTTAGTGTCAGAGGTATAAAAGGATGCATGTCTGAGGGACAGGAGGCAGTATTGGTAAGAGACCCTGACAGGTTATTTCATTTCTATGGCAATTGTTTTCTGTTTATAACATAAACTGGTTTAATGAGTTTCCTTTAAGAGCCCCTCTTTCTGTCGCTGTGCAATGTAACACCTCTGAATGCGAATGACAAGTCTCTCGGCATCTTTGGTATGCTAGGAGTTAAAACTTGTCTATGCTTCATAGCATATGAGAAAGACTTAAGGTGTCCTTAAAGTGATTTTCATTACTAATTAATTACAGGAGGGGAAAAAAAGATTCTACTTTTCGACAGCTAAAAACAAAGAAAATGCCCAAGAATCTAATAAACTTTTATGGTATTTGATAGGGAAGCTGGTCTTAAAAAAGTATTTTAAGGGGCTGGAGAGATGCTGTAGAGTGCTTGCTTCCCAACCAAAGTTTGGTTTCAAGAATCACACCAGGGAGGTCACAGCAGCCTCGTCCTGGGATGGTAGCCCCAGGGTATCTGACTCCTGGCCTCCAAGGGACTCACAAACATGGCATAGACACACACAAACACAGACATAAATACAACTAAGATGAATCTTTGTAAAAGTCTGTTAGCACACTCAGTTTTATAGTACCTGGTATCCATTCTTCTTTATAGACTTTCATGTATCGTTTGCTATACCTTTCAATATCATCTAGGGTGAGAAGAGAAAAAGCATTCATTAGAAACACAAAAGCTTAAGCCATTCTTTAAAGTAACTTATATCACCAGATAATGTCTCTTATTTTCATGTATTTCCTACATTTGTATATAACACACATAACCAGGGCAATATTGACAAATTCAATTAGAGTAACATGGATAAAATTCATTGCTGGAAATGAGAGGCTAAGCAGAGACAGCAACCTTAAACCTGGTTCTCAGCATGAGACAACCTGACTAGCTCTCAGTACTGAGTGGGATGTCTTCTTCAAACTCCCCTCAAGGTTTGGAGGTGACTGATGATCCCAGGCAATGTCTTCAGGCACAACAGGATCAATGTACATATGAACTCCAAGGGATGGTGGCAGCATGCATGGGGCCTACACAGGTTCAAGACAAATGAGGTCCCAGTGCTAAGAAGGAGACATGTTCATGAGATCCCAGCCATAACCATTGGTACCCACTGGCAAAGGGAAAAATCAGTTTTCTCCAGTGGAGTTTCACTAGATATATCTAGGCTCTATGCTCAGGAACAGTTGGCCAAAGTTTACTGTTCTTTGTGTGTTGTTTTCATATTTGATCTTACTGTTACCCATTTGTTATGATTTTTCTTTTTGTATCTTTGAGAGAATTTGTTTGGTTTTGTTTCTTGGTTTTTGTTTTTTAAAGAGAGAGACAAAGAGAGAGAGAGACACACAAAGTTAGGAAGGCAGAGGTGGGAAGAATCTGGCAAGAGTTAAGGAAGAGGAAAAACAGTCAAAATACTTCATAAAAAATTAATAACAAAAAATAATTTTTAAGTGGCTTGGAGGTTTAGCTGTAAGCAAGGGAAGAAGAGAGAGAATCAGGTGGAGGTCTATGAGCTGCTGACCAGCCTGGCCTAAAGAGTGAGATCCTGTATTAGAAAAGAAGATTATACAAAAAAAAAAAGAACTAATCAAAGATCCAGGATTGGCGTAACAAATGCGCACTTAATGTGGCTGTGAATAGAGAAGGCAAAAATGCAAGCAGCAGAACAAAGAGAAGAAAAGCTCACACAGACGTTCACTAAGAAGCAATCTGACTGTACCTCTCATTTTTACTTGTTTTGGAGATAAATTTAACCACAAGAGATAAGCCCGTCTGAATGGAGGTGACTGTGTAACAGCTGTCCCCACAAGCAGAACACATGCGTGGCAGCTCATGACTTCAGCTTTCACATTCACATGGAATGAGTTTTACTGCATTGCTTGTGATCTTCTCTTGTGCTCATATCATCTAAATTTGTGGTTCTCAACTGTGGGTCGCTATCCCTCTGGCAAACTTCTCCTTCTAAAAATATTTACATTTTAATTCATAACAGTAGTAAAAATTACAGCCACAAAAATATTTTTATGGTTGGGGGTCCATGAGGAACTGTATTAAAGGTGGCTGAGTTAGGAAGGTTGAGGCCCTCTGAGGAGTCCAGATGGCTTTCTGACAGATTCTGTCCTAACATCACCTGAATTTCTAACACTTGAACTTCCATAATTAAAAGTCAGAATTAAAAACAAAAACCAAAACTTTGGAGCAGCTGGGGACGCAGATTGGGGTATGGCATGTGTCTAGCATATGCAAGACACAGAGTTTGTTCTTTAATCTGTAAAACCTGAAATAAGCAAATAAATCAATTAAATTTAAAAACCTTTGATGACTTACACTTTTCTTGAATAAGAGAAAGGGTGCTATTCTTTTTTTTCTTTACTGAAAATGATAAACATGAGTGACCCAGTAATTTTTTAAAAATTCTATATAACCTACTTCTGTCTGATCAGTGTCTCTCTCTGTCTTTGGTTTGGCTTTAGCATTTCTCTATTTACAAACCATAGATGATCAGTTTGGTGAATAAATAAATATCAAAATGAAAAGAAATATGGTCACATGCATTTTAGCAAACAAGATGCCAAATGATTATAAATTCTCTGATGATATCCTTCTCAAAGATTTTCAGCGTAAGGACAGCACATTTCTTTTGAATTCCTGAAGGACTGAATCTGTGTATTCACTGATTCTCATATCCCTGGCCATTGACCTCAGGTTTTGTCATCTGGGGATTCAGTCTGTGATTTTGCTCAAGCATTCGCCTACCATTGCATACAGGGAGCTTCTGCTTACTGGTGCATTCATTTCCTGACTCGACATCTTCCTGTGTAACACTCTTCTCTTTGGCATTATGAATGCAGGAGTAGTGAGTCAGCACTTTCTGATTAGTGGCTTACAATGGCCCGTGCATGTACAGCAGGCAAGCGCTTGCTTCTGCATTCACTAACCCTGGAGAGGTTACACCCAGAGGAAGACACCCAGAGAGGAACAAAAACAGAGCCTGTAACTTGGGCAGCCAGTACCAGCTGTGCAGGACAAGCAGTTAGGGACCAAGGGGACATGGACCGAGGGTATAAAGGCTCTCTCTTCGTTATAATAATAAACAAGTCTGCTTCTGCTTCTGATCCGGCTCCTGGAATTTGTACTGCTGATTCTATGCCTTCTTATCCCCTACTCCCAGACTGTCTCAGAGGGCTGGGGCTAGGGCAACATATTAGTAAAAAAAATAAAAATAAATTGAATTTTCAGTTTAATGAAAATTAAAAATAAGAAAATAACTATAAAGATGAAGGTTTCTGAAATCTTCTATCATATTTTCTTAAAAACTGATTTAAATTGAGGATGCTGGTACACGTTTTAATTAGAAGTAGGTGTGGTCTGTTGGAGTAGGTGTGTCACTGTGGGTATGTGCTTTAAGACCCCCACCCTAGCTGCCTGGAAGTGAGTATTCTGCTAACAGCCTTCAGATTAAGATGTAGAACTCTCAGCTCCTCCTATACCATGCCTGTCTGGATATTGCCACGTTCCTGTCTTGGTGACAATGGACTGAACCTCTGAACCTGTAAACCGGCTCCAATTAAACGCTGTCACTTGCCTTGGTCATGGCGTCTGTTCACAGCAGTAAAACCCCAACTAAGACATAAGTATTATATCTTTTTTATATTTTATATGGCCCCATGACTCATATGTTTGAATGCGTGTTCCTCAGGGGAACACTTTGAATAGGACTAGGAGTGTAGTCTTGTTGGAGGAGGGGTGCCGGTGGGACAGGCTTTGAGGATTAAGAGCCCATGCCAGACCCGGTCTAGCTCTCGCTCTACCTGTAGCTTGTGGATCACATGTGAACTCTCAGCTACTTTCCTGGTATCATGCTTGCAACCATATTGATCATGACCTAACTCTCTGAAACTGTAAGCAAGCCCCAATTACATGCATCTTTGTAAAAGTTGCCTTCATCCTGGTGTTTCCTCACAGCAGCAACTAACACAGTAACTAAAACAATGACTACCTACAAGAATCTTATGACTGGCCGGGCGGTGGTGGCACATGCCTTTAATCCCAGTACTTGGAAGGCAGAGGCAGGCGAATTTCTGAGTTCAAGGCAAGCCTGGTCTACAAAGTGAGTTCCAGGACAGCCAGGGCTATACAGAGAAACCCTGTAGCAAAAAACCAAAAAACCAAAAAAAAAAAAAGAAAAAGAAAAAGAAAAAGAAAAGAATTATATGACTGCTTAAATGATCTGATATACCTTTTGATTAGACCCATACTTGAATAAATACATTCTATCAGCTAACCATGTCTCTTATCTAAAGGAAAGTCTAACTTTAATAGTATCAAAGTATACCATGCCTTGTTAATTTCTAAAATAAAAATGAGTATTTATTAGTTCATTTAAAAATATATAAAATCTATTTTAATTTTTAAGTCTAGACAAAGGCATGCATGCAACAAAATCAGAAAAGTAAAAATAAAAATAAAACCTCTCTATTATTGAAGTAAATTATCCAACATTATATAAACACACTCAAGCAGATAAGTCACGAAAACTAAGCTTGTGCAACCTGCTTCTTAGGAAGACATGTAACACCATACACTTCCTTTTTGACTCAGCCAATATATCCCAGAGAGGAAATAAAAACACTTTTAATACTAATGGCATGACTGGCTACTATACGAATTTCTCATGTTTTAATGATGTTGTTTTAAGAACTCAAGGATGATATTGATCTCTCTAACAATCAATACGGTTTTATTGTGCTAAAGAACTGCTCATCTGCTAAGCAGACTCCCTTCCCCTATACTACTTCCCATTTCTAGCCTGAGATGGTTGAGCCTTGAAGAAAATTCCTCCTTTCTACCTTTAGCATTAAGAACTAACACATATTTTATATCATCAGAACATAAACAATAAGACAAAAGGCAAGGTTTTAAATTTTCTTTTGGCCTAAACTGTCAATAATCACAGGTATCCATTAAAAACTTATACACAATGGCAGTAATCACAGCACTGTATAGTTTAAAAAAAAGAAGAACCACTTCATTCTAACAGTGGGACACTAGTGATAAGTAGTATTTTAGCCACATAATGGAGTAGCATAATCATTAAATTATGTTTTTCCAAGAATACTAAGGAAATGTTAAAAGGCTAATATTGCATTACAAAAGGAAGACACAAAGTATTATGAGTAAGTTGCAAAAAAAAAAAAAAAAAAGGAAAAACAATACAATAAAATATAAATGTTTTTCCTTTTTGACAATTCTGTTAAGTAATGTTTTTTTCAAGTTGGGTGATTGGCTGACTGAGTCACATGACCTCAGGTTCCAGCATACACTGCTCCTTCTGTGAACACTGAACTGCCTGCCTCAGGAAGAGCCTGAAGCATGCTTACCTTGTTTTACTTCGGGTGGTTCAATAAAGTAGGGCAATCGCTTCACTGTATCCCTCAACTCCTGCTTCAAGGCTAGCATGTAATCCTCGTCTTCGCCTGTTTTCAGGGGCACTGGCTTGTAGTCTGTATCCTGTTTAACATAAGACACAAAGTCTATTTAAATAAATTAAGAATTTTACTATTTCTTTTATCCATGTTCTAGAAAATGTTGCTGTTATTTAAAGATTATGCTTCATGTGCAGCAAAGGCTATAATCAAATCCAAAGCTACTGAGCCTCTATGCAGGGGAGGTGTTCACTCTTGTAATCCCAGCACTGGAGGGTATGACAAGAACACTGCTTCCAATTCAAGGCCTGCCTGGGCTACACAGTGAGTTCCAAGACAGCACAGGCTAAAACATAAAACTGGTCTCAAAATTTAAAAAAAAATGAAATAATAAATATGTTGAATATAACCTAACTTTTAAGCACATTTCCTATTTTATTTTTACCTTATAGGTAAGAAAAAAATATTCCACAATACTCATATTTATATGAATGTACAGGTATGACCATATGTATATATATTCATTAAAAAGTGGGTTCCCAGAATACAGATAAAGATACAACAGGGTAAAGGTATAGTATCTTTCCACAGATGGATTCTCAATTTATTCAGGCATTCAAAACTACTTCCTTGGAGCTGTAGAGATGGCTCAGCCATTAAGAGCACCGACTGCTTTTCCAAAGGTCCTGAGTTCAATTCCCAGTAACCACATGGTGGCTCACAACCATCTGTAATAGAATCCAAGGCTTTCTTCTGGTGTGTCCAAAAACCAACTATATATATATATATATATGAAATAATAAATATAATAAATAATAATAAATAAATCTTAAAAAAAAAACCCTGACTTCCTTGAGAAAGTATGGCATACTAAATAACAGAACCCACACCCCAGGGAAGAGACATACCATTAAATAAACAAGGGAGGCACAATAAATTTCAAATCATGAAGGCAAATATAAAAGAACAGAAGATGTGACATGAGGGTCAGGTAGTGGCTAATCTACACAGGGTAAAAATGCACAGCCTCCTGGGTAAGTCATATTTGAACAGAGATATGGACAAAAACCAATCAGCAATTCATGCAAAGAGAGCAGACTGTTAAAGATAAGAATCCAGCAGGAACAAAGTCCTGAGATTTTCTGACCAAGTCAGAAATGCTGTTAGAAAAGTTCTAAAAGTAATTATTGGGTTTTCTGATGAAAATCAGAAAGCCAGAAAAAAATTCTAAAAGCCATGTTATCTCTCCAAGCAGTTCTCTCTGCATAGCTGCTAGAAAACATTCTAAGAGCTGGAATTACCATTCCTACCTCACCTGGCCCTGGACCTAAACACCCTCTGTCCCAGGCTGACCTTGAACTCAGAAATCTGCCGGCTTTTGTAAGCAAAAAAACTTAGTTGGGTGGGATCTTGCCCTGTGATCACCACTCCCTAAATCTCTTTATCTTCTTACCTTGTATCTTTCTGACAAGTTGGCTCACAGTACTGCTGCCTCTGTTCGTTTAGATCTGTGATGCTTCTTATATAATTCATATTGCTTCCTTATTGTTTTGCATAGTTGAGAAATTATATATTTTTGAACTCATGTTTTCCGAGTTCTTTCCCACAGCCATTTTACCATTTTGCTGAGACATAGGCATACCCTTAACTTATGGACTTATGCTGTTTCTAACTATCATGGAGTCATTAACCTTGGCATGGAGACTATTCCCCCAAAGAGGAACATGAAATTATATATATATATATATATATATATATATATATATATAGTTCTATACTGTCCTTCAACAATGGGCTTCTCCATCTGACACATGACAGATTAATGCAGGGAAGAGGATCAGGTCACTCATGATTGTTGGTTTCCAGCAGGAACACATACCCATCTGGAAATGGAAACTTCCACTTTCAGCTGAATGTAGAGGAAACATCAGCTGTTCTATCATTCAGTTTAGAAGCAATCGCAAGAGTAGGAGAAACATTTCTGGCCTGAGCAGTAAAACTCTGAAGTAACTCAGAACAGGGATACAGCAAAGACAGACTTGATGAGACAAACAGGGCATAATAGTAAGGAGCAAAATCACTTTTACAAATACAGAATATGAAGCAAACCACTAGCTACACCAGGGGCAGCATGAACCTAACTTGGCTACTTAAAATATCATTTTGGTAATTAGAATATATTAATGACATCAGTAGAAGCACAGATTTCAAATAAATGTTCTTAGTATACACAGTAGTCATCATGTTTGTACAAAGTTCACATAGTTTTGTTCTGTTTTTTAAGAAAGCAGTCTCCCGCAGGATCTGAGAATAATCAGATGTTTGAGCACAAAGTAAATACAACATACTCTTTTACTCTTAGACATGAGGATATCATGATACTAGCATGTACTCAAGCCCTAAGCAGAATCGCACTTTCCCATGAAACACAAAAATACATTATGAAAACTGAGCTATCATTACACGTACAGGAAACAGGGGCGGAGGCTTCAACACAACGTCAGGTAACTTCTCCCCTCTGCTGAATCCAACAGCTTCGATATTAAAGGTGTAGGCAGCACGCCCTCTTCCTTTATTGGCAGCCATTGGAAGCAGCTATAGCAGCAGTGTGCTGAAAGACACAGTTAGTGGGTAAGATTCACTGGATCATACACAAAAGGAAACAAGCATTTTAAAGCAAAACATAAGATTCTAGCCCTCATAAAGCATGGCTGATTTAAAATACTTTTGAACAGGGTTCAAGGATCTAAGCAGAAGAGGATCTATGCAGGGATCTATGTATATTTTGGCAGAAAGATTGTAAGAGCCAGAGTGGATGGATAACTGCAAAGAAAATGTGTCTTCAAGACAGAACAGGCCTGGTGCACACAAACTCACAGAGACTGTAGTACCACACACAGGGTCTTCATGGGTTCAAGTTAAACAGGGTGCCAGGACCAAGAGAGTAAAGTAGACACAGACTGCATCCCCATCACCAACAAGGAAGGCAAGTAGATCCTGGCACTCACCCTAACAAAGAAGCCACTGGCACAACACAGCTGATACTTGCTTGCAAAGTAACAATTTGTTTTTAGTTTTCTCCAATGGAGTCTCTGGGGAGGCCTCAGGCCTAGGAGTAGTCTGAACTTAATGGTCTTAATGGTCCTAATAGTAATTGTTTAAAAAAGAATTTTTGTTTTATATTGCTTTGTGGAGTTTTGTCTTACTGGACTATTGCTTGTATATTTTAGTTTCTGTATGTGTGTGTGTGTGTTTCTTGTTTTTGTTTCTTAAAGAGAGAGAGAAAGAAAGGGTATGGGGTTGGGTGGAGAAAAAGATCTGATAGGACCTGAAGGCAGGTTAAAGTGTCATTAGAATAGATTGAAACATTTTCTTATCAGTTAAAAAGAAATGTGTTTAGGAACAAGTGTCGCCTCCACCAGTAGAGATGTAGCCTAAAGGCTACAGGCCCTTCACTTAGGTCCTCAGGACAGGGCTGACCCTAGGTCTCCTTAGAGATCCAGCTGGAACTATACAGCCAACTGATACAGTTCCCTCCACCTCTGTGGTGTGATAACAAGATCTCAGATATACAGAAGAAGAAAGAGGAGGAGAAACGGGGGAAAAGGGGGAAGAGGAAGACATGAGGGGGTGGATAAAGTCAGGCTGAGAAGAAGAAATCTTATATCAAATTGGGTGCTAGTAACCATACACTATAACTCCACACAAGTTATTTATCCTAGAATCTGAGTGTTAAGCAGGACTCTGAGCTGTAATGTCCTTTTTTTAGGAATATGGAAGGGATTCATAAGGCTCTGAAAAGGTCTGCCTAAGTCAAATAACAGTAACTATAGTAACTGCTGAGGAAACCTCCAGACTACTCAACGGAAAGCAAACATGCCCTCTTAACGTTGAAAGGTATAACAACATCACATATTCAGGACTTGGGCTGAATTCACACACGAGCCTGGAAGACGACTCTCACCCCAGAGTCCTGCTCGCTTGCTTGCTTTTTTCCCTCCTTCCTACAAGAAGGGCATCACTGTGAAGCCATGACTAGCTCAGAACATTCTCTGTGGGCCTAAAATTGCAGTGATTCTCCTGCCTCTGCACCTGTCTTAGTTAGGGTTTCCATTGCTGTGAACAGACACCATGACCAAGGAACAAATTTAACTGGAGCTGGCTTAGTTTCAGAGGTTCAGTCCATTATCATCATGGCAGGACATGGTACACATGATCCTCTAGGAAATGACAGTGCTACATCTTGATTTGAAGGCAACCAGGAGAGACTGAGTCTCTCTTCCACACTGAGTTTAGAAGCCCCAAAGCCTACCCCCACTGTGATACACTTCCTCTAACACTACCTCCAGTAAGGCCATGATTCCTAAAAGTGACACTTCCTGTGGGCAAAGCATAGTCAAACCACAACACCTAACAGAAGTCCTACATTTGTGTGGGAGGAGTGTGAGAGTATGTGTGTATGCATGTGTGTTGGAGGAGTGTGGAAGTGTGTGCATGTGTGTGGGAAGAGTGTGGGAGTGTGTGCTTGTGTGTGGGAGGAGTGTGGGAGTGTGTGCTTGTGTGTGGGAGGAATGTGGGAGTGTGTGAATGTGTGTGAAAGGAATGTGGGAGTGTGTGAATGTGTGTGAGAGGAGTGTATGCATGTGTGTGAGAGGAGTGTGTGCATGTGTGGGAGGAGTGTGGGAGTGTGTGCTTGTGTGGGGGAGGAATGTGGGAATGTGTGCATGTGTGTGAGAGGAATGTGGGAGTGTGTGCATGTGTGTGTGTGTGTGTGTGTGTGTGTGTGTATGCATGTGTGTGGGATGCATGGATAGAGGCAGAGTCTATATTACCATGGACATCTTGCTTGATTGCTTCTCCACTATTTGTGACAAGGTCTCTCAAGGAACCTGGAGCTGGAGACCGGCTGGTCAGTATGCACCAGTGATCTGCTTCTCTCCATCCCCAACACTGAGGTACTGACTTGTATACCACCATGTAAACCCCTGCATCTTAAAACTAACCCTGAATAGGGTTGTAGAACTGTGAGTATCTAAAAAAGACCAAAAAACAAAACAAAACAAAACAAAAAAAAAACAAAAAAAAACCAAAAAAAATGCCCTAAAAACAAAGAAATAACAATTAAAAAAGGTTTCTGAATGAGCAACAACCAAAAATAAATGTAATATATCAATGAACGCTCACCTGGTATCACTACAGCCTTGCTACTGAAGGAAATCATGCTCGCTCAACTTGCACAAGCTCTATGCACCCCACCCCCACTCCCGCCTCAATGCAGGCAGCCACTACCTGAGACACATTCACACTTGGCTTGTACAGGCCTGCCTGCCCCTCACCACCGAAGCAGTCAGTGCTTGAGACATCTAAGCTCAGATTCAGAATTCCTGTATGCTATGACGTACAGTGATATAGTCTTTCACTGTTGTAAAACATAATGGAAGACAAAGACTGTCAATATCTTACGAGGACTTCTATTTCTCCTCTTCAGCATATCTCCACCCCTCCAAAAAAAAAAAAAAATCACACTATATTCCACTGTTAGGAAGTTTAATTTTAAAAATTGCTCACTCAAGTTTCATAAAAACTTGTTTAATAGGTCTAGGCTCAGGACTAAGACAGAATTTCCAACAATTTCAGAAAAGGCTCTAAGACATTTCTGCCAGCTTGAACTCCATCTGTCAAACAGTGATGATTATAAAATTAAACTATGGAGAAACCCTGAAGAACTTCAAGATGCTTTCTGTCCTTCAATGCCAAATAGCAAGATTTCATTTTTTAAACAACACCCACCTTCCTAGTATTCTTATTTGCTTTTTGTCTTAATGAGTGGTAAAAATATATGTATACCAATTAAGTGTTTTAAAATCAAGTTGTGATTACCAGTGACTGTGTATATGTCTACATATGCATGTATACCTGTATACTTGGTGTTATATAAAATACTCCGGTAAGCAGGAGTCAAGGGCTGGGAGAAGTTTAAGAGGCCCTGCTCTGAAGCCTGAGAACTGGGGTTGCTCAACTGTGAACATGAAAATGCACATCCCTTCTCTCTCCTGCTGATGGAACAGTGACGACAGTGATTTGACCTCTCAGCCATAGAAGACTGCAGGAACTTTCACTTTCATCTGTCTAACAGTCTCCTTTGTCACGATCACACCATCATGGGGCAAGGGCAACAGCATCTCACACAGTTGCTGTGTTCAAACCAGGTCTCTTGGCAGGATGAAAGACCATCGTCAATGGTAGTTCTCTTGGTTTTGTGACGTTAACAATAAAGGGCAAGCCTCCAACATTAACAAGGGGCTAGCTACTTCTTTGTAGTTTTCTGATTATCATAGCCTGGTCCAAAAGCCTAGAAATCTAAGCTTCCTTCATCATGGGGCCAACATAAGAGTTTTTAACCCTAGCAATCATTAGAACTCTTGGATAGCTTAGAAATCTGGAGCAGTAGTTTCCAAACAGTGTGGTCTCCAGCAGCTGCATCCAGGAAAGTGTTGAAAATGGAAACCATGGGGTCTTCCATAGGGAAGGAGATGAGAGAGGAGAAGCGGAGGCAGAGGAGAAGCGGAGGCAGAGGAGAAGAGGAGGCAGAGGGAGCACACCTGCAGGGGAAGCCGTCAGTTTGTATTTTAAGTTTGTGCTCTAAGAAGGTCCCAAGGGAGTTGTGATGCATGGAAAGGTTGTGAATCTCTGAAACCATCAATCAAAATTACGTGGTCGGAAATCCTTCTAGGTGACTATAACACACAGTATGCTGAGAGTATTGGGGTGGATGCTCTGCGGGGAAGTCTCCCTGCTCCATAGTTTAGTTTAAACACAGCTAAACACATGTCCATAAGCCCCACCTCTGAGGCTTGAAATTACTTTAATTTTGCAGTGACTTTGTCTTTAAACAGTAATTGTGAACTGCCAACACACCTAGAACGCAGCATGTCACAGACCAACCTGTTAGTGCCTTTATAGGAGGGAAGCAGTATTAAATCACTGAAGTTTTAAAGGCTTGGTGGCTGCCAACGTTAATAATCTCATGTCTAGGGCTGTAGCTATACATAGAAAAATCCAGTCACTGGTGAAATGCAGTTTCCTCTCTTCTGTGAAGCACTCAGGCAGCACAGGCTTTGACTTATAGAAGGGCTGACACTGGGAACATTTTTCAGACACAATTTTACATTATACATTTTGTAAATTTATCCCAACATGTCTACATACTTGACATTCCGACAATAATTAAGAAATGATTATATAATCTCATTACTGTCACTGCAAAGGACGACTGGGGGCTTTAGACTTCCACCGACTTCTATGATATTATGTATACACACAAGCAGGACACACCACCGCTTAATCAGCTCCCATGTACCTGACCATTCAGTTCCAATAGTTATCAATATATGACCAGGCCCTTCTTTTTTAGGCTCTCCCAGTCCCATGACTCAGGTTATTTAAAACTCTTCATTATGTATATTCTCTGAGAGCTAACAGAGAAAAAAAATGCCATGCAACCACTGTGGAAATCAGTGTAGAGATTTCTTAAAAGAATTAAAAGGATTACGGTATGCACCAATTACAGCCTCCTAGGCACATACCCAAAGGACTATACAAATTTCCATGGAGATGAAGTTACCTGCACATCCATGTTTATTCCCTGTTTATTCACAGTAGCAAGAACACAAAACTAGCCCAGATGCCCATCAGTAGCCTAGCTGTCCATCCACACAAAATGGACAATAAAAATACAATACATATACACAATGGAAATGAATTCTCTCATAATTATCTTAATCAGAGTTTCTATTCCTGCACAAAACATTTTGATCAAGCAAGTTGGGGAGGAAAGGGTTTATTCAGCTTACACTTCCATTTTACTGTTCATTACCAAAGGAAGTCAGGACTGGAACTCAAGCAGGTCAGGAAGCAGGAGCTGATGCAGAGGCCATGGAAGGATGTTACTTATGGGCTTGCTTCCCTGTCTTGCTCAGCTTGCTGTCTTATAGAACCCAAGACTACCAGCTGAGAGATGGTACCACGCACAAGGGGCCCTCCCTCCTTGATCACTAATTGAGAAGATGCCTTACAGCTGGATCTCATGGAGGCATTTCCCCAACTGAAGCTCCTTTCTCTGTGATAACTCCAGCTTGTGTCAAGTTGACACAAAACCGGTCAGTACAATAATAAAAAATAAAATTATAAAATTTGAGGGAAATTTATAGAACTAGAAAAATACTTCTATTAATTGAGGTAGTCCAGGATGGAAATGATAAATACTGTATGTACTCTCATGTGCAGATGATTTTCTGCAGGATTTTCCACGTATGTGTAATTCTGTAGCAGTGAGTATAGTTAGTGGTCAGGAAACTAGAATGGGGCCCAAGATGCAAGAAGAAAGAGAGCCTTAAAGGAGAGGAGAGGAATAAAGACAGAACCTACATGGAATACAAGTGGAAGGGGAAAAGGGAGGGCTGCAGAGTCCGGAGTTGGGGAGCAGGAGAAGGGTGTGATGGATCAACCACAACTAAGTATGTATGAAAAGGCCGTACATGGGAAAGCCTGCTAACCCCAGAGCTCATTAAACAATGTAAACCACAGGTATAATGGCTATAGCTCCTTACTATCATCTTTCATGTAATCAGCACCCAAACTTCCTCCCTTAGCACATTAGCAAATTTATAGGTTGTTTTTTTTTTTTTATTCAAGACAAAAAATTCACATGGCAATTGGAATGATGTCGTTTACATTTCCTTCCTTCTAATTCTAGAACGTCTCCCGTTCTGTTATTCTTACTATTTACTTATGGAAAAGACTAGACGGCTGTCCTGTAATACACACATCATCAGAGCATGAAGGCGCATGCAAATGCTTATGTTCCGATGGTCCAGAGCAGGGCCCAAGGACTTTCTAACATACTTCCCCAGGGACAGTAATGTATCTGAGCACAGCTCAAAATTAGTAACAATCTCCCATATTCTGGGTTGGAAAAATCACACACCTAGGTAGTTTAATGCATTCATTTGACTATGAATTCCAATGAACAGGTACACTACCCGCTAATTCAGATTTTGGATTGACTTTTGCTACTAGGATAGTTAAGAAATACTGTCTTCAGCTGGGTGGTGGTGGCGCACGCCTTTAATCCCAGCACTTGGGAGGCAGAGGCAGGTGGATTTCTGAGTTCAAAGCCAGCCTGGTCTACAAAGTGAGTTCCAGGACAGCCAGGGCTATATATACAGAGAAACTCTGTCTCTGAATAAATAAATAAATAAAAGAAATACTGTCTTCCCACTGCACCACTCAGGATGGTCGGTAGGTGAGTTACTACTACCAGTCGGTCTTGTTTAGTGTAGGATATGCTCGCTCATCAGCACCACCTACGTGTCTACCTCTGCTATTCCACCGTAGATTGCAAAATGTCGATATACATTTTTTAAAAAGCCTGCAGACTTGAATGATGCATATATTTTTTATAATTTTTCCATTTTGCTGATTGGAACTCTACTAGGGAATTAATTGTGTTCAAACACCAGTTACCTTAAAAACAAAAATCCATTAGGAAATTCATTTTAATTTCAAAGCTCATTCCATCTGTCTACTCTGAAAGATATAAAATATCACAATGGCTTCATTCCAATTGCTGAGTCACTCTACCATGCTGATTCTACAGAAAGCTGGGCTTTCAAGTAGGACCTCCACAGAGTAAGGGGGCTTACACCTTTGCTCAGCACCTGTTGAGCCCAAAAAGCAGGGCCAAGACCACTGTGTTACATGCCAGCCTAGGATATGTCACTAACTAGAGATTAGAAATAAATCTAGGAAAAGTTTACCAAACTTGCCTGATCAGAGGAATTAACTAGGAGATATAAATATAAAACATATTGAGTCCTGGGGAACACTTAGTTCTAAACCTAATAAGCCAACATCTTTGAAATTGGGCCCTGGAAATGGTTTGGGAAATTCACTCTAAGCGTATCTCAGTTAACACCGTTTAATGGAATATTGTCCCAGAAATAAGCTCTGCAGACTCCAACTTCCTATTTTTATCTTGCAGTCATTGGGCATAAACTGATAACAACAGTAAATGTATCCTGCAGAGAATCCAATGCTAGCTCTTGAGACACACTGGTTACAAGGCACACTGCCCTGCAAGCCACTCTACAGTTTGATGTCGCAGACTCCTGTATATACAACACTTGGTTTCTTTTCTTTTTTTTCTTTTTTTTTTTTTTTAAGTTGGATATTTTCTTTATTTACATTTCAAATGTTATCCCCTTTCCAGGTTTCCCTCCCTCCCGGAAACACCCAATCACATCAAGAGTGGGGAGGTGGGAGTGTGTGTGTGTGTGTAGGAACACTTGGTTTCTTAATTCATTTCCTTCCCCTGTAGCCAGAGACTAAATCGTGAACGGAAAGGTTCACAAGTGAGGCCTAGGTGCCAATCACTTAAGTCCTTATTTGATGTATTTATCTAATACATTGATTTTTTTTTCTCAACCTGTCAGACTTTTTCAAGGGAAGTTATGTTGTTGGGAGAATAGGGGTTGAACCCAGAGCTTCACACACATACTGGTAAACATCCACTAATAAACTTTATTCTCAGTCTTCTAATTTTTATTTATTTACATATTTACTTCTTGAGGCAAAGACTTGAGAGTTTTCCAGTCTGGACTTGAGCCCTTTCTATAGCCTAGGCAGGCCTTGAATTTATAATCCTTCTGCTTCAATGTCCTTAATAGATGGGACATCGATCCAGCTCCCAAACTTTGTGAATGAAGAGTTTTTTATTTCTCTATTTCCTCATTACTCAAATTTGTTTAGAACGGCCCAATCCAACCTTGTCATTTACTCAACTAGCTTTAATCATTTTGGACAGGCACTGAGCAATTCTCAATTCTTCCTTCAAAGCATCCATTCCTTTCAGATATTTTGGCATCTCTATATACAGTAAGTGGCCCATTCCAAGGCTTCATTATTTGGTCCTGGCTAAACTAAGAATCACAGTAGATTAAATCTCCTTGTTTTGTAGAAGAGTAAAAAGGTTATAAAGGTCATCTGATAGTCTCAAACAATTCCTATCAAAGGTGAGCATACACAGGCTAAGGAAGGCCTTTCAAAGTCCTACTTTACTTCTGGAATCACATGTCTAAAGTCATTGACAACCTATTTTTTTGTTTGTTTGTTTGTTTTTGAGGCAGGGTTTCTCTGTATAGCCCAGGCTGTCTTGGAACTCACTCTGTAGACCAGGCTGGCCTCGGAACTCAAAAATCCACCTGCCTCTGCCTCCCAAATGCTGGGATTAAAGGTGTGCACCACCACTGCCCAGCAACAACCTATTTTTTAATCCCAGATCAATGAGGGAAATTGGCAACTGCAAAAAGTTCTGAATTTCAAAATCTTAAAATGTGTGTGGGGTATATGCGGAGAAATGCAGGTGCCCATGAAGGTCAGAAGAGGATGTCAGGTCATCAATGCTTGTGAGCCACTTGGTGTGGTTGCTAGGAACTGAACTGGTCGTCTTTCCAGCCCCAAATCTGGAATTGAAAACACTACATGGACAAAGCAGCATTGCCACTGCCACTGCCACTGCCACTGTCACCTCAGGATGCTGCCTGACTGCCAGCTCAGAGCGCTGCCTCAAAACTTCCATTCAGAATCTGTTCCGAGAGATCTGAAGATGGGCGCTGTTCAAGTCTATCCTAACCTACTGTAAACATAATCTCCTGGAAGACGGTGAGCTCATCTCTGCAATTCTTCCTAGATCTAAAATGTTGTGAGTTATGATTGTGACTTAAATGTATCATCCTCTTGTATACACAACCTTGCACATTTAAATGTTCAAATAGCTGGAGGCCAGGGGAGACGGCGAAAGCCAAGTCACAGTATCTTTCTGAAGAATGACCTAAACTTGCTCTAATCATGAGCCTGACTCATTCCACTCTGTCTCCTTTGATCACCTAACAGAAGACTATTAGCAGTGTGTTCTCTATTATTCTCCTTTCTTCTGCATTAGCTCAGGCCTTTAACATCAGACCCTCTGAAACATACTAGACATTTTATGTCCAGATCCCTATCAATTCGTCTCATCATTTTAACAGAAGGCTAATCTTCTGATATGTCATTCTCTTCAATTAACAAAGCTTAGGACATTTAACTTCTGCTTCTCGCCAAGTAACTCTCCACTGAGGTCTTTATTAAGACCTAACTCTAACCCTAACCTCTGGGTCAAAGCATACTCTCAGTGTTGGAAATACAGAGGCAAACAAAATAACATCTCTGCTCTTATGGAGTTTACGTACGATCGAGTATGGGAAGTGGGCAAAATATACTTTAGAGAACCTGTCAGAACCTGATAGGTGGTGTGAAAATGAAGCAGGAACCAGGCCAGAAAAACTAGTTGAAGAAGTTCTGCCTCTTTCTGAGGACTATCTGAGCTTAAATTTAATTAAGATGAGAAGCAGAGTCATACTGAGAAGTAGAAAAGAAGTGTCACTGGGAACTGTAGGTCCAAAGGACTCTAGAGCCTGCCACAAGCCAGATAATCATCACTGAATTATTTCTGAGCTTATGGCCAAGGAACAATACTGTGCCATCTTACCGAGTGGCCCCCTTCTGCAGCAAAAACAAAGTACAGAGGCACTGTGTTTCTCTGCGGAGAATGCGTCTGATACAGTCAGCGCAATCATTCACTAGTCCATCTATAAGTAGAATCCAATTTTTGCATTTTTTGCATTATATAACAAGTATTTGTGTACAGGTGTTAGCTTCCTCAGATTCTTGAGAACTCACGTCAGACTTTTTTGTTTTTAAACAGATTTCTGCTGGTCACACACCATTTAGCTGAGGCACTAGTGCTAAGAATGGTCCCAACTCCATAACAGATGAGATTAGCAAAATACTCAAAAGGGCAGTGACCTGCTCCTACACCCACCAGAGAGTTTTGGAGTGTAGGAAGAATATACCTCTCTCTCCAAGAAACTTATTAGGAGATACCACAGTAAGAATCTTCCTAATTATCTTTTATAATGCAGTCCCGTGGGTCTCTTTATAATTTCTGAAGGTTAGTCAAATTCTCAAAGGGATTTTTTTTTTCGAGACAGGGTTTCTCTGTGTAGTCTTGGCTGTCCTGGAACTCACTCTGTAGACCAGGCTGACCTCGAACTCAGAAATCCGCCTGCCTCTGCCTCCCAAGTGCTGGGATTAAAGGCATGTGCCACCACGCCCAGCTTCAAAGGTATTTCTTAATCCGAAATAGATGTATCAATAGCTAGTGGTTGGGTGCAAGCACAGGGACATGATACTGCCAGTGGGGGTGATTTCGGTGGCTTGCAAGGTCACACCCAGTCACTATCCACTTTTCGTGTCCCCTCAAAGTACTCCGCCTTTCCTTAAGCTCTAACTTTCTCTGCTCTCTTCAAAGAGCAAAGAACCACCCAGAACTAGGACGGCCATTTAGGTCTTCCTTTTTAAAGAAAAAATTTATCACCAACCCCTCTCCTCACTATCAAAGGTGCCAACAATTAAGAAAACAGAAGTGAAGGTAAGTATGCCTGTATAAGGCAAACTGCCGCCAAACTTTGAATGAATAAAAACTACAGTCACCAGATTTGCATACTCTTCTCTTGCAAGAGGATAAACTCTCTTCTTTCTCACTGAGAACAATCCACCGGGAGGCTGGGAGATCTGGCTACGAAAACTTTAAACGGTTTGGAAGGCAGCGGCAGCAGCTTTGGGGAGGTAGGGATCCCTCCCAAAGTCACTCCAGCGGAGCTTTGATGAATGTTGGCTCCGGATACCCGGCCACCACGTTCTCCACGTGCCCCATCAACTCCTCTTCTACCCTCTTCACCTCCTCCCCAGAACGGGATAGCTTCCAGTTACCTGCTAGCCAAGTCTCGAGGCTTGGGCACACGGTGCAGCAGAGATGGCAGGAAAGCCCGCAGCCCTTCCAGCAAGGAGCCGCAGATTCTCCCTCCGGAGTAGCGCGCCCCACACCGCACGCGGCTACAGCGCAGGAGAGCGCACTGGAAGCCCCACCCACTCTTGCGAGGCCACACCCCCGGAAGAGAGCTTTTTAGCCCTTGGCTCGCGCCGTAGTCAGCCTCCAACTGGCTCGGCCTCACTCTGGGCTCCGGTGGCGAGTGCACCGCCCCCGCTGCCCGTGTGGGGGCGGTCCTGTGTGTCGCTTCCCACGCATCTCTCCCGGCCCCTGCAGTAGAACCCCGAGCAGGGCAGCATTGCCCGGTGTCTCCTCCCCGCTTCAGCGGCCTGCGTTACCGCCTTGGTGCTGCGGCTGCAGAAGCTGCGGCAACTGGGGTGCAGCCTGCGCTCTGCGGCTCGGACTGGAGGGCGCGGAACAGGCGATCTGGGCAGTGTCGCTGCGTCCTATCCGCGCTCCCTTCCACATCCCCGCCCCTCGATCGCACCTCCTCTGGAGCTGAGAGTAGCTCGCTCCTCGGGCTCTGCAGCAGGAGCAGCAGCAACAACAGCAGCAGCAGCAGCAGCAGCAGCAGCAGCAGCGAGTCCTGGACTGCCTGTGGGAGGGAGGCACACCCACCTAGCCCGGCCGCACCCCTGCGCAGCAGCATGTCCGCGCTCGAGTGGTATGCCCACAAGTCTCTGGGCGATGGCATCTTCTGGATTCAAGAACGGTTCTACGAGTCAGGCAACCGGGCCAACATTTGGCTGGTGCGCGGCTCGGAGCAGGACGTGGTGATAGACACGGGCCTGGGGCTGCGCAGCCTTCCGGAGTACCTCTACTCCTCTGGCCTCTTGCAGGATTGCGGGTCTAAAGAGGATGCAGGACGCCGGCCGCTGCTGGCCGTGGCCACCCACGTGCACTTCGATCACTCCGGCGGTCTCTATCAGTTCGACCAGGTGGCTGTGCACCGCGCCGAGGCCGAGGCCCTGGCTCGCGGGGACAACTTTGAGACCGTGACCTGGCTTTCTGACAACGAGGTGGTGCGGGCGCCCAGCCCTGGCTGGAGGGCCAGGCAGTTCCGAGTGCAGGCAGTGCAACCCACCCTCATTCTGCAGGATGGTAATGGGCCCCGCGGGCGTGCGCTGTCAGTGAGGGAGGGGCTTGGAGAGTGTGTACAGCATGTTGCAGACCTCCGTGGCACTGTTGGGGTACAGTGCGGGAATACTCTATCTCACCCTTTGCTGCGTGGAAGCCGGCTTGAGCAGAGACTAGGCCCTGGCCAGCTTCTCTGTCCAGAGATGCGCGCTGCTGCTGTGTGGCTCTTTGAAAGCTCACACAAATCCCACTCAGTAGGCTACAGTAGTAACACTGCAGAGACTTGTGACTGGAGATTTTCCATTTTTTCCCCAAGTACCGGTTGAACATTCCCAGCTTTTGTAACGACTAGGCTTTTAAGCCATGGCACCTTGTGGAGAGTGTTAGGCTCTCTGCTTTGAAAACTGCTGACTTCATCTGCCTGCTCCCTTCACTGTAGAGTGCCTATAGGTCCATCTGTAGGCTTGGAAAGCTTCGGTTCCATTTCATCCATCCTGACCTTTTGGATGGATTTGTTTGCTTATTGCCTCGCAAGAAAAAAAAAGGCTTGACAGTGAACATAAATGTAGAATTATGACAAATATCTGGTCTGGATGAAAGCAAGGCCTAGGAAAGATCAATAAGGGAGTTGTTTCCGGTGGAGAAAGTGTGTGTTAATGAGGACTTCATTCTCTTGGTCCTAAGAAATTCATAAAATGGAGCAAAATAGATAGGGTCCCAGTCCCCTTCTCCTCATGCCAGAACTGCCTACCTGAACTGATTAGCAACAGCAGCAATATTTGATTTATCAATTTTATATTTTTGTCTTAGGATTTATTTATTTATTTATTTATTTACATCCCCAGAACTACTCCCGCTCCTGCGCCCTCCCTCACAGAGTCTCTCCTCCCATTCCCACTTCTCCTCTGAGAGGGTGGAGGCCCCTCTGGATACTCCTCCCCCCAACACAGCACATCAATCAAGTCTCTGCCAGACTAGGTGCATCCTCTCTCACTGAGGCCAGATAAGGCAGCCATGGAGACGGAGGTTCATGCCTGCTACATATGTGCCTGTAACCTCTTTTTCAGTCTCTGTGTTCTGTGGTTGGTGCGTCAGTCTCTGAGTGCTCCTAGGTTAGTTGACTCTCTTGGTCTTGCTCTGGAGTTTTCTTCCCCTTCGGGGCCTTCATTCTTCCCCCCAACTCTCCCATAAGAGTCCCAGACCACCGTCCAATGTTTGGCTGTGGGTATCTGCATCTGTTTCAGTCCACTGCTGGGTAGAGACTCTCAGAGGACAGGTATGCTAGGATCCTGTCTGCAAGCATAACAGAGTATCATTAATAATGTCAGGGATTAATTAGTGCTTGTTCATGGAATGAGGTTTGAGTTGGGCCAGTTATTGGGTGGCTTTTTCTAAAGTTTCTTTTCTATCCCGGCATTTCTGTTAGACAGGATAAATTTGGGGTCAAAGTTTTGTGGGTGGGTTGATGTCCTTATCCAGCCACCGGGAGTTTTGTCTGGCTACAAGAGGTGGCCTCTGCTAGTTTCATGTCCCCACTGTTAGGAATCTTGGCTAAGCTCATCCTCATTGACTTTCTGGGAGCCTCCTCTATGGAACATCCTAGAGATTGTCCCCTCTCCCAACTTACACCCTCATCCCCACAGCTGAAGATTTACATCCATTCTCCTGGCCCTCTGAACCTCTCTCCTGTCTATCCCTGTACCTGATCCTACCCAACCCCACTCCCACACCCCATTCCGTGTACTTCTTGAGTACATACCATGATTGTCCTTTTGGGTATGGGTTATCTTACTCAGGATATTTTCTAGTTCCATCCATTGGCCTGTAAAATTCATGATGTCCTTGGTTTTGTGCTTTTTTTTTTTTTTGACAGGGTTTCTCTGTGTAGCCCTGGAACTCACTCTGTAGACCAGGCTGGCCTTGAACTCAGAAATCTGCCTGCCTCTGCCTCCCAAGTGCTGGGATTAAAGGCGTGTGCCACCACGCCCAGCTTGATGTCCTTGTTTTTAATAATGGGATACTATTCCATTGTGTAAATGAACCACATTTTCTATTCACATTCTTCAGTTAAGGAACATCTGGGTTGGTTCCAGTTTCTGGCTCTTAACAAATGAAGCTGCTATGAACATAGTGGAGTGTGTGTCCTTGCGGTATGTTGAAGCATCTTTTGGGTATATGCCCAGGAGTGGTATAGCTTGGTGATATAGGTAGAACTATTTCCAGTTTTCTGAGAAACAGACATTTAGATTTCCAGAGTGTTTGTCCAAGTTTTCAATTCCACCATCAATGGAGGAGTATTTCTCTTTTTCCACATCCTCACCAGCATATGCTATTGTTTGAATATTTGATCTTAGCCATTCTGACAGGTGTAAGGTAGAATCTCAGGGTTGATTTGCTATGCATTTCCCTGATGATTAAGGATATTGAACATTTCTTTAAGTATTTCTCAGACTTTCAAGATTCTTCTGTTGAGAATTCTCTGTTTAGTTCTATACTCCATTTTTTTAAAGATTTATTTATTATTATACATAAATACACTGTAGCTAACTTCAGATGCACCAGAAGAGGGCATAGATCTCATTGTGGGTGGTTGTGAGCCACCATGCGGTTGCTGGTAAACCCAGCATTTGAACTCAGGACCTTCAGAAGAGCAGTCAGTACTCTTACTGGCTGAGCCATCTCTCCAGCCCCTATACTCTATTTTTTAATTGGGTTATTTGGTTTGTTAGAATTTAACTTCTTTCTTTCTTTTTTTTTTTTGTTTTGTTTTTTTTGTTGTTGTTGTTGTTGTTTGAGACAGGTTTCTCTGTGTAGCTCTGGCTGTCCTGGAACTCACTTTGTAAACCAGGCTGGCCTCGAACTCAGAAATCCACCTGCCTCTGCCTCCCGAGTGCTGGGATTAAAAGCGTGCACCACCACGTCCGGCTTAGAATTTAACTTCTTGAGTTCTTTATATATTTTGGATATTAGCCCTCTGTCGGATGTGGAGTTAGTGAAGATTTTTTTTCCCAATCTGTAGGTTGCTGATTTTTCCTATTAACTATGCCCTTTGCCTTACAGAAGCTTTTTCATTTCATGAGGTCCTATTTATCAATTCTTGATCTTAGAGCCTGAGCCATTAGTGTTTGGTTGAAGGCTACTGATTTCATTGAGTTAATGCTATATCTAGCCACTTTGCTGAAGTTGTTTATTAGCTGTAGGAGTTCTCTGGTAGAATTTTGGGGATTGCTTATATAAAGTCATATCATCCATGACTAGTAATACCTTGGCTTCTTCCTTTCCATTTCGTATCCCCTTGATCTTTTGTTGTCGAATTTCTCTAACTATGATTTACAGTACTATATTCAGTAGTTAGAAGGAGAGTGGGCAGCCTTGTCTTGCTTTTGATTTTAGTGAGATTGCTTTAAATATCTCTCCATTTAATATGATATTAGCTGTTGGTTTGCTGTATATTGCTTTTATTATGTTTAGATATGTCTCTTGAATCCCTGATTTTTCCAAGACTTTTAACATGAAGGGGTGTTGTATTTTGTCAAAGGCTTTTTCAGAATCTAATGAGATGATCACATGAGTTTTCTTTCAGTTTGTTTATATAGTGGATTATTTTGATGGATTTTTGTGTATTGAATCATCCCAGTATCCCTGGGATGAAGCCAACTTGATTGTGGTGAATGATGTTTTTGATGTGTTCTTGGATTTGGTTCCTAGAGTTTTATTGAGTATTTTTTCATCAGTGTTCATAAGAAAAATTGGTCTGAAGTTCTCTTTCTTTGTTGAGTTGTTGTGTGGTTTGGGTATCAGGGTAGCCTCATGGAGTGAATTAGGTAGTGTTACTTCTGTTTCTATTTTGTGAAATAGTTTGAGGAGTATTGGTATTAGCTCTTCTTTGAAAGTCTGGTAGAAAACCATCTGACCCTAGGCTTTTTTTTTTTTCTTTTTTTTTGAGGGGGGGTTTAGGAGACTTTAAATGACTGCTTCTATTTCCTTAGGGGTTATGGGACTGTTTAGATAGTTTAACTGATCTTGATTTAACTTTGGTGTATGGTATCTGTCCTATTCATCCATTTTAGGTTTTCCAGTTTTGTGGAGTACAGGCTAATGATTTTTTTAAAAATTTACTCAATGTCTATTGTTATGTCTTCCTTTTCATTTTTGATTTTGTTAATATGGATACTACCTCTGTGCCTTTCAGTTAGTTTACATAAGGGTTTGTCTATCTTGTTGGTTTTTCTTAAAGTACCAGCTCTTGGTTTTATATTGTTCTCTTTGCTTCTAATTGATTGATTTCAACCCTGAGTTTGATAATTTCCTGCTCTCTACTCCTATTGGGTTTGTTTGCCGCTTTTTGTTCTAGAGCTTTCAGGTGTGCTATTAAATTGCTAGTGTGAAAGATCGCTCCAGTTTCTTTATGAAGGCACTTAGTGCGATGAATTTTCTTCTTAGCACTGCTTTCATTGCGTCCCATAAGTTTGAGTATGTTATCTCGTCGTTTTCATTGAATTCCAGGAAGTCTTGAATTTCTTTCTTTATTTCTTCCCTGACCAAGTTATCATTGAGTAGAGAGTTGTTCAGTTTCCATAAGTATGTAGACTTTCTGTTGCTTCTGTTGTTGTTGACATCCAGCCTTAATCTATGGTGATCTGTTAGAATGCAATGGGTTATTTCAATCATCTTGTATCTGGTTTTTTTGTTTGTTTGTTTGTAGAGCTGAGGACTGAACCCAGAGTCTTGTGCTTGCTAGGCAAGTGCTCTACCACTGAGCTAACCCCGCCCCCAAGGCTTGCTTTGTATCTGATTATATGGTCATTGGAGAAGGTGTCAGAAGGTGCTAAGAAGGAGGGTTGTTCTTTTTATTTTGGGGTGAAAGGTCCTGTGGTTATCTGTTAAATCTATTTGGTTCATAACGTCTAAGAGTATCATTGTTTCTTTATTATCTGTTTCAATGACCTGTCCAATGGTGAGAGTGGAGTGTTGAATTCCCTCACTATTATGGTGTGGGGTACGATGTGTGATTTGAGCTACAGTATGGGTTCTTTTTACAAATATGGGTGCCCTTGCATTTGGAGCAAGAATTTCAGAATAGGGAGTTCCTCTTGGTGGATTTTCCCTTCCCTATTTCTTTTGATAACATTTGGATAAAAGTCTATTCTATTAGATATTAGAATGGCTACTCCAGCTTGTTTCTTGGGTTCAATTGCTTGGAAAATATTTTTCCAGTCCTTTTCTCTGAGGTAGTATCTATCTTTCTTGCTGAGGAGTGCTTCTTGTATGCGGTGGAATGATCCTGTTTATTAATCCAGTCTGTTAATCTGTGTCTTTTTATTGGTGAATTGACATCATTGATGTAGAAATTTATTAATGATCAATGATTGTTAGTTCCTATTTTGTTGTTGGAGGTGGTATTATGTGTGTGTGATTCTCTTCTTTTGGTTTTGATATGAGATGATTAATTTCTTGTGTTTTCTTGGGTGTAGTTTCCCTCCTTGTGTTGGAGTCTTCCTTCTATATCCTCTGTAGGTCTGTATTAGTAGAAAGATATTACTTAAATTTTGTCATGGAATATTTTGGTTTCTCCATCTATGGTGATTGAGAGTTTTGTTGGGTATAGTAGTCTGGGCTGGCAAAGACAAATGTCCAGGATCTTGTGGCTTTTAGATTCTCTGTTGAGAAGTTGCATGTAATTTTGATAGATCATCCTTTATATGTTACATGGCCTTTTTTCCCTTGCAACTTTTAATATTTTCTTTGTTCTGGACATTTAGTATTTTGATTATGTAGCAGGCAAATTTTCTTTTCTGCTACAGCTTATTTGGTGTTCTGTAAGCTTCTTATACATTTATAGCTATCTCTTTCTTTCGGTTAGAGAAGTTTTCTTCTATCATTTTGTTGAAGATGTTTTCTGGCCCTTTGAATTGGAATCTTCATCCACTTTTATTCCTATTATTCTTAGGTCTTTTCATGTTTTTAGTGTCCCAGATTTTCTGCATGTTTTGAGTTAAGAACTTTTTTTCATTTTTTTTATTAGATATTTTCTTTATTTACATTTCAAATTTTATCCACTTTCCTCATTTTCCCTCCAAAAATCCCCTTATCCCATCCCCCCTCCCCTTACTCACTAACCCACACACTCCTGCTTCCCTGTCCTGGTATTCCCCTACACTGGGGCATCAAGCTTTCTCAAGACCAAGGGCCTTTCCTCTCACTGATGTCCCACAAGGCCATCCTCTGCTACATATGCAGCTGAAGCCTTGAGTCCCTCCTTGTGTAGTCTTTGGTTGGTGGTTTAGTTCCTGGGAACTCTGGTGGTACTGGTTGGTTCATATTGTTGTTCCTCCTATGGGGCTGCAAACCCCTTCAGCTCCTTGGGTCCTTTCTCTAGCTTCTCCATTGGGGACACTGTGCTCAGTTTAATCGATGGCTGTGATCCTCCACTTCTGTATTTGTCAGGCACTGGCAGAGCCTCTCAGGAGACAGCTATATCAGGCTCCTGTCAGCAAGCACTTGTTTCCATCCACAATAGTGTCTGGGTTTGATAACTGTATATGAGATATATCCCCAGATGGGATGGTCACTGGATGATCTTTCCTTCTGTCTCTGCTCCACACTTTGTCTCTGTAACTCCTTCCATGGGTATTTTGATCCCCCTTCTAAGAAGGACCAAAATATCCACACTGTGGTCTTCCTTCTACTTGAGCGTCATGTAGTCTTGAATTGTATCTTGGGTATTCTGAATTTCTGGGCTAATATCCACTTATCAGTGAGTGCATACCGTGTGTGTTCTTTTTGTGATTGGGTTACCTCACTCAGGATGATATTTTCTAGTTGAGTTAGGAACTTTTTACATTTGACATTTTCTTTGATTGATATATCCATTTCTTCTATGTTATCTCCTATGCCTGAGATTCTCTCTTCCATCTCTTGTATTTTGGTGGTGATGTTTGCATCTGTAGTTCCTGTTCTCTTTCCTAGGTTTTCCATCCCCAGGGTTGCCTCCATTTGTGTTCTCTTTATTGCTTTTATTTCCATTTTTAAGTCTTGGACTGTTTTTTTTTTTTTTCCATTTCCTTCATCTGTTTTTTTTTTCCTGGATTTCTTTTTTTTTTCCAATTTTTATTATATATTTTCTTCATTTACATTTCAAGTGTTATCCAGAAAGTTCCCTATACCATCCCCCAACCCCTGCCCTGCTCCCCTACCCACCACCCACTCCCACATCTTGGCCCTGGCGTTCCCCTGTGCTGGAGCATATAAAGTCTGCATGACCAAGGGGCCTCTCTTCCCAATGATGGCCAACCAGGCCATCTTCTTCTATATATGCAGCTAGAGACATGAACTCAGGGGGTACTAGTTAGTTCATGTTATTCTTCCACCTATAGGGTTGAAGACCCCTTCCGCTCCATGGGTACTTTCTCTAGCTCCTTCCTTGGGAGTCCTATGTTCCATCTAATAGCTGACTGTGAGCATCCACTTCTGAGTTTGCCAGGCACTGGTATAGTCTCCCACGAGACAGCTATATCATTTCCTGGATTTCTTTAGGCTATTTATTTGTTTCTCCTTTAAGAGCTTCTACTTTTTTGATTGTGCTTTTCTGTATTTCTTTAAGGGAATCATTTATATCTCCTTTAAAGGTCTCTATTATATTTTTGAAATGGTATTTAAGGTCATAGTCTTGCTCTTCAGGTGTTTTAGGATATATAGTGCTTGTAGGAGAGCTGGTTTCTTTTTTTTTCCCCCAATTTTTATTAGATATTTTCTTTTTTTTTTTGGTTTTTCGAGGCAGGGTTTCTCTGTGTAATCTTGGCTGTCCTGGAACTCACTTTGTAGACCAGGCTGGCCTGGAACTCAGAAATCCGCCTGCCTCTGCCACGCCCAGTTTAGATATTTTCTTCATTTACATTTCAAATGTTAACCCGAAAGTCCCCTAATCCCCTCCCCAATCCCCCGCCCTGCCCCCCTACCTACCCACTCCCACATCTTGGCCCTGGCATTCCCCTGTACTGGGGCATATAAAGTTTGCATGACCAAGGGGCCTCTCTTCCCAATGATGGCCAACTAGGCCATCTTCTGGAGAGCTGGTTCTGATGGTGCCATATTGTATTGGCTTCTGTTGATTATGTTCTCATAATAGGTTTTTGCCATTGTCTCTGGCTTGTTGGCTGGCTTGGGTGTCCCAGGTTGGAGCAGCCCTCCTGGGAGGTGGGCAGGACTGTGGGGTGAGGTGTAGTGTGCTTATCCTGACTGCAGTAGGTATAGTGCAGAGCTCTGACAGTGTGGGGCATGGTGTGCTGATCTGCAAGGTTTGCTTGTATAGGTGCAAACTGGGGGGAAGTTGAAGTTCTGACAGGACAGGGCAGAGCCCACGACTGTTAGTAGGATTTATTTTTAAATTTTATCTACATAACACTTGTGAAGTGAGGCCAGAGACCCCTGATTAAATGTCTCACCTAGAGTCTACTAAGCAGAATCATAACCAAACCCAGGACTTAACTAGGGCATAAAAGATGAAAGTGCACAGAATACAGAAAAATTCTACTCATGTGATACATTATGAAAATTGTGGGTAGATCATGAAAATCACTTTTTCTGTGTTAATAATCTTAAATTTCCTACAAATTTCTCTGTAATATTAAGACAAACCCAGTTGCTGAATTTTAATGATGCCTACTAAACAATATGCCAATAAAAATATTTTACACAGATACATTTATTTAAAAGTATGAGATTCCACCTGGGCGAGATTCCATTCCCTTACAACCAACTAACAGGTCTCTTTATTAAAGTTTTTAAGTCTAAAGATTTCTTTTTACAAAACTTCTCTAGCGGCGAGTCTGCTTTGAAAATTATAAGCTGGGTGTAATGGTACACACCTTTAATTGCAGCACTTGGGTGGTAAAGGCAGGTGGATTTTTGTGAGTTCAAGGCCAGCCTGATCTACAGAGGGCATTCCAGAACAGCCAGAACTGCATACTGAGACCCTGTCTCAAAAACAAAAGAAACAAGCAAAAACATAAAACAAAACAAAACCAGAAATTATACATTTACATTAGATATAATTTGTATTACTATATTTCTTCTTAAAATTGATGGTTTCAGGAAGAAACCTAAAATTTATATTAGCTGTGTATGATGGCACATATCTTTAATCCCAGCAGTTGAGAGACAGGCAGATCCCTGTGAGTTGGAGGCTAGTCTGTTCTACATAGTGAGTTCCAGAAAGAAAATGAAAAAGGAAAAAAAAATTTGAAAATTACATGGCATGAGCCTATAATCTCAACTCTTAGGAGGCTGTGGCAACAGTTCAAGGCCATCAAAAAATTAAAATAACCTCTTTTTACTCAGAGAAAACATGCCTAAAAAAATTACATTAATATTTAAATACAGAAATTGTTGGAAATAAAAATATTTTATTTGTTTACTCTTTATGATTGCCAGCAATATGAAGTCAAGAGTCAAAGAGCCGTGGGGAAGCAATGAGATGGCTTAGTAGGTAAAGCATTTTCCATCAGCCTGACAACCCGATTGCGACCCCTGAGTCCTACCTACATGGTAGAAGGAAAGAACTGCCTCCAGCAAGTTGATAGCCACAAACAGAGCTTGACATATGATCATGCTTGTGCATGTGAGTGTACACACACACACACACACACACACGTTTGCGATTTTCTTTTAGGAATGGTAGGAGAGGAGAAACTAGCTGAGTATCATGGCTATGATAACCTAGACTGGTTAGAATCCAGTATTATTTTAATCCTGGTTTCCCAAATCCTAGTTGATGGTGTGGGGGTTCGGGAATTGCCAGGCAAACCATACAAACACCAATCTCAGTTAAGAAAGGGTAGTTTATTGAACACACACCGAAATACTTGTCAGACCAGGGACATCATTCAGAATTAGGTCTGAAACTATGACATCAAACATTTCTTAGTGTTGGGAACAAAATAAAGGGGGGATGCCCCAGGGGTCCTGGGGAGAAGTGGGATAGGAAAAAGATGCCCAATGACCCACCAGAGTTTCCCTATTCTCTGGTCAGTCAGGCATGGGAGGGCTGCTACCTACCCTATCCACTCATCCCTGGGTGGGCATTCCTCTATCCCACTCTTCAGGAGGTGGCAAAGGGGCAGCCCTGCCTGGTGACCTCTCCAGAGCTACTTTGCTAAAGCCACCAGGGTTGTGGGAGAGAGGGAATCCAGAGAAGAGGTTCCCAACACTGACCAGAGTGTGCAGCAGAACTTGAAGGAACAGAGCAGAGACTCTATGGTTTAAGAGGGGAAAGAGAGGGGGGGGAGGCTAGAGAGAAAGAGAGAAAGAAGGAGAGAGGAGAGGAAAGAAGAAGACAAAGAGAAAGGGAAGAGGAGAGAGAGAAGTGAGAAGTAAGAGGACAAAGGAATAAGAGTAAGAGTAAGAGAGCGAGGTGTAGGTTCAGGCTGAGCAACCCTTTTTATGGTCTTCACTGTTGCTAGGTAGCTGGGGAGGAGTTTAGCCTGAAGGTCAGAAGCTTGGGCCATTGTTTATGTGACCATTGACCATGCTTCTCTTGTGGGGGCTGTGGGAGGTAGTAACTTAGGCAGGGGCTAGAGTTCCAGAAGCATGAGGGAACGCCTACCGTGTCATGTAAGTGAATTATGATCATCGGGGTCCAGACCTCAGCTTGCCTGGAGACCAGCCTGCAATTCCCCACATCTTAGAGCAAACTTTTTATAGGAAAAAACAGGTTCCAAAGTTTAACAGCAAGCAGTGAAGTGATGTGCTTACTAGACAGAGCATTATCAGCTGACCTTTTAAGCAGATTGGTCCTGAGTGCAGAAAGAGGGGTGGTAGACAGTTAGTGCACAAGGGAATATCAGTACATTGAGATAACAGAACATTAGTGATTCAACCATAAGGTTTTGGCTTATTAGTGACATTTTTCAGTGGCAGCTATAGATAATTACTTCTGGGAATTGGAGTCTAAGAACCTGAACTTAATTTCACCTTATGAGCAAAATAGAGACTGAATACAAAATGTCTTCCTGTTAAAAGGAGTGGGCCTCAACAGGGGTAAATCCTGTCATTTTTGGAACTGGAAAAGCATTGTAAATTATTGGTATGTGGTGCTTTGAGCCTTGTTTTGAGAGCGACAGGACCATGTTCTCATTAAGAGATGGACACCTCAAGCTTTCCAGCATCATCTTGATTTCTCATCTCAGGAAGATTAATTTCCTGTCTTCTGAATGATGTGGGCTGCTAAGTGAATATTAACACAGTCCAGATGTCTGGAAAGAGATGTAAGAGATAGATATTAAAAATTCATTTACAGTTTGCACACACACACTCATATGCAGCTGTAATAGAATAGCTTTGGTTAGAATGCAAGAAGCCAGAGTCACTACATTTCATTAAGATGAATAGATGATTTGCTGTCAAGGAAAAGCATAAATCTACACTGTTATCTCTAACCTAAAAGCTGCCTATAATTGAAGGTCAAAGAGGTTAGCAGTCTCATCGAGTGCATTACCTCGATGGAAAACAATTCAGATGAAAGCAATAGACCTGAGATATAGTCCAGGCCTTTTGAACTAGAACATATCACTTTGTCTATTTTTCACAGAATTCTGCTGATTCAATTTCAAATTTTCCCTTTGTCCTTATTATCTAAACAGTTTCCCTAATGTTGCCCTGATAAATTATGTCAGAGGAGAGGAGCCGTTTCAGATAGACACTGTCATTTATGAAAATTAAAAACAAAAAGCTGCATGTAACAGAAAAGTGAACAGACATGCAATTTATTTCCTGAAACCTGCTGGAATTGTGGGTATCCTTGTGGCCACCAAAGCCAGGAGAATGTTCTTCTGGGAGAAGTAAGGCAGTTCTACTTAATATAGTGCTTCTCACCCTGTGGTTTGTGACCCCCTTTGAGGCTCTAACAGTCCTTCACAGGGATCACCTATGACAGATATTTATGGTTCACAACAGCAAAATTATAGTTATGGATAACAACAAAAATAATTTTATGGTTTGGGATCATCACAACAATAATAAGTGTATTAAATGAGTGCAGAGTTATGAAGGCTGAGAACCACTGGTTTAACACAACTCAGCAGCTGGGCTGGTGTTGGTTCAAATTTTAGGAGTTTGCCTCAAGTAATTTAGTTTACACATATTTCAATGCAACAGAATTTGGAAAAAAATTTCCAGTGATAATTAATTCAATCTTGTGTGCACAATAAAGCTTAAGACACAAATACATTGAAAATCTTTTAAAGTACAAGTGATATTTTATATAAATTTGGGCTCTATAGATTAACTGAGGAAACATGCTTTAGACAAGTTTATTATAAGGGTCTAGGGGAGGAAAGTACAATGGAATGAGACAGACAAGCTCAAGAAAAGGGTCTGGGGGGAGCCAGTGTGGCCTGGTCATATAGATAACACAAAGGTCACCAGGCTGTTAACCACATCTATTCCCAGCTTTCTGGGCAGAAAACAGGTATACATCTCTCTCTTTGAAGAGACAACTGTGCATTTAACATTCTTAGTTTCCTACAAGGACCTAATGTCTCCAACATGAAACTAATGAAGAGACTATGACTTGAAGTTTAAGTCTATATTGGTCATGGAAATGATCATGGATGGTGGAAATGAGATGTGACCAAGTGAACAGTTCTGTCTCAAGAGCCAGATCAGTATGAGGACCTCAGTGGGAGTGAGGGAACACTAACACGCATGGCATAAGTGTGAGCATTTTAAAAAAGGAATGGCTTCCCCACTCACATAGTTTGGTCTCATGGGATTGAAAATAAGGGGTTTTCTTAATTGAGAAGTGCTTGGTACAGTTGAGCTCAGGGAATGAGAGTGTGAGAGTGCTCAGTGTACGTTTTTTTACTAGATCTCAGGAGAATGAGAGCCAAGCCAATTAGCATAGAAAAGTAGAGATTTATCAACTAGACTGATTAGAAACTGGGACTTTCATAAACAACCACCAAACCCAGACACTTTTGCAGATGCCAACAAGAGCTTGCTGACAGGAGACTGATATAGCTATCTCCTGAAAGGCTCTCCCAGTGCCTGACTAATACAGAAGTGGATCCATTAGATGGAGCACAGGGTCCCCAATGAAGGAGCTAGAGAAAGTACCCAAGGAGCTGAATGGGTTTGCAGCCTAAGAGGAACAACAATATGAACTAACCACTAACCCCAGAGCTCCCTGGTACTAAACTAACAATCAAAGAAAATACACAGAGAGACTATGGCTCTAGCTGCATATGTAGCAGAGGATGGTCTAGTCATTCATCAATGGGAGGAGAGGCTCTTGGTCCTGTGAAGGTTCTATGCCCCAGTATAGGGGATTGCCTGGGCCAGGAAGTGGGAGTGGGTGGTTGGGGAACATGGGGCGGGGGGAGAAGATAGGGGATTTTTTTTTTGAGGGGAAACTAGGAAAGGGAATAACATTTGAAATGTATATCTAATAAAAATAAATAAATAAATAAATAAATACTGGGATTTTTAACCCTGTTTTCCCAAACCTCAGTCCTGAGAGTTTAGGAGCTGGAAAAGTACTGTAAACTCTTGGTGTGTGGTCCTTTAAGCTTTATTTAGCCTTTGAAGGCATGAAAGAAAACTGTACAAAATGCTTTGAAGGTTATAGGAAGTTGGTTTTCATTAATAGATAGACGCCTCAATCTAGCCAAGTTTTTGTCCAGAGTTGCTAACACAAAAGCAAATATCTTATCACTTAGCATAAATCAATTTGGAAGTGGGATCATCATCAGCCAGCAAAGCTATGAGAGAAGTATTCTGGAGGTAAGGAGGAGGCTTTGAAAGTGGGCAACAAAGCACTGTCTGTGAAGGGTGTAGGAGACTTAAAGAAAACAATTCATTCTGTAGCAGATGAGTATAATAAATGTACAAAAAATGGGTAAGATGGAACCTAAGAGGAAAAGAATAGGTAAGCAGAGAGCCTTTTGAAAAGGCCATCACTGGAGCGATGAGTGCAGGGGTCATTTCAGGAAGGCAGAGGTGTAGAAGCAATCCAAGGCTTTGTCCAACATGGAGAAGATGTGCATTCAGACTAAAAGACCCCACAAGATTGCCTGCACAGGGATGAAAACTCACGTTGTAAAAAATAAGATCACTGAGGACAAAGAAGACTCTACAAGTTCCCAGAAGTAAATGAGTCAGGTATTGGGATCAGAGCCAGTTTAGAGCAGCCATTTTGCTGTAGTAATCCTCCCCCTCTTAAAAGGCATCCATCCCACTATCAGCCACATGCTCACAAAAGCACTTCCCAGGTGCCATTACTTAGGAAACCACAGAGTCTGCCTCTCACAAGGAAGGAAGGAAGGAAGGCAGCAGAGGAAAGCAGTAAGTACAGTAACGAATCTAATGGAAAGAAAGATCAAAACAAAGCATGAGGACGATGGAGTCCGCGCCCTGATGATGACTGGACAGGTGTAGACAGATCACAGTTCTTTTGATGGGCTGTATGGTGAGAAATGCATGTGTGTAAGGATGGAGAATGAAAAAAAGCTAAAAATGTAGAAAGCAATCTATAGCATAAACATCTTAAACCAATAGGGATACATGCATGAAATCGCTGGGGTGTATATAATTGTTACATCAGAAAACATAGTACAACCATTACTTTGAGACAACTATGTTTTGTAGAGGTAAGTCTCAAGCAGCTAAAGTTACATAAAATCCCTAAACATCTTATTTCAAATATATGTATTTTTTATATTAAAAACTGAAATTAGAAAAGAGATGGAGGATGTTTAAATGGGAAATGGCATTTGAGAAGTCAAGAGACGGTGGGAAGGGAGGGAGGGAGTAGAGGAGGGAGGGGCAACTTCAAAGGTAAATGGTCCTTGTAAGTTTTCATGAAATACTGTACTTGAGCACTTCTGAGAATATAGGAAACATTTTTAAAACAGATGGATTGGCACTGAGGACTCCCCATGGTTAGTGTCTGGTTGCGTGGTATCTATCTTTTTCTTGTAGTAGTTGTTGTTGTTAAAACAGTTTGAATATCACATGGGTATTACTAAAGAATAGACTCCAGTCTTGCATTGGTACTCCTTTTGAACATAAAACTTCCCTCACACCACTCCCTTCTGTACATTTCCTAAATAATTGGTTTCATCTTATACTGGCTAGTCAACCTGCCATAATCTGGAGTCATCAGAGAAGAGCAAGTCTCAATTGAGTAAATGTCTCCATAAGATCCAGCTATATAGCATTTTTAAAAATTAGTGATCAATGGAATAGGGCCTAGCCCATGGTGGGTGGTGCCATCCCTGAGCTGGAGGTCCTGGGTTCTATAAGAAAGCAGGCTGGGCAGGCCACGAAGAGCAAGCCTAGGTTCCTGTCCTGCATGAGTTTCTGCCCTCCCTGTTTTTAGTGATGACCTGTGAGCAAAATAAACCCTTTCTTCTCCAAGTTGTTTTTGGTCATAGTGTTCCATCACAGCAATGCTAACTCTAAGACAAAACTTTTGTATAGATCCACCTAACAATGATTTCTTTCCCTAACTTTCCAGTCATTTAGTAAGCAAACAGTGGATGTTTTTAATTCCCAGAAGTACCATAAATCTGTAATGATCATCTAGTAGAAGGATTCTGACCTCAAAAAAAGAATTTGCAGAAATCTAAGGATGTCTTATACTAACAATGTTCTAACAATGTTACTGTTGAGGTTTAAGTCAGGACCAGACAGGATGAAGCAGTAATGAGTCTTTTCTTTTTTCTTCTTTTTTCTTTTGCCCTGATATAGATAAAAAAGATGTTCTGTGAGAACAATCATGATTTCAGGGTCTTCAGCTCTGTGCTTTTGTAGTATCATTTGGGATAATTTGTCAATTAGGCATGACTGTTGTTCCAGAACTTTAGGGTTCAAAACAATCACTTGAGTCAATTTGCTAAAAGCAGAAATTCATAGGCCCTAATAGCCAGAACTTCAGATGCCACAGGGGTGATACAGGACAAAGGCAGCCTCATTGTCAAGGGACTCTCCAGGTGACTGATGTAGTCAGTGTGGAAGATGACGGTACCCTGTTAGACTATATGAGTTCTGCCTTTCAGCCTGGAGACACTGCTTTTATCTTCAAACTTCTATCTGAAGAGTCAGGCTCTCTCAATAGTACCTCTGAAAGTGTGGTCCTGGATCAAGAAGCCTCCAAGTTGCCAGGAGCTGGTCAAAATGCAGATTCTTATACACTACTCTGTATCTATAGAATCCGTAATGTGTAGGCCCTGAGTCTAGTTTTACAAACCCTTCGTATCTATAGAATCCGGAATGTGTAGGATCTGAGTCTAGTTTTACAAACCCTTCATAGGATGTCAGGGCACACTAAGAATGAAAACAGCTGGTATAGTTCATTGATCTCAAAGTTGCCCGAGATCAAGAATCACCTAAAAATTTTACAAACTTCCCCAAGAGCCTTCCTGTCTGGGGACCACCTGCTCACACATATGAAGTATCAGAGACATTTGTATTTCAACTATAACATTGTGCTTTCATTTAGGCAGAAACATTATTTTTTTTCTTGCTGTGACTTTATTGCACATTTAGGTTGTCTTCCCACTTTATCTTTTTCATAATTGTCTTTAGTATTCTGTGTCGAGCGCCTTCCCTGTCCAGCGGGAATAAGACACTAGACAACCAGGCTTCTACTCCAGGCGGTTTACTCAGGAACTTGATGCACTTACAGCTTAAAATGGCAAATGGCAATTGGCCCCGAGCCTCCCCGGGAGCAGCTACTTAAACCCTGTCCTGGCCAGTCACCGAGCTGCCCCATGGCTCTCGTTCATACACCAGGTGGTCTCGGGCACAAGATCAAACAACAGCTGACACTGCCTAATGCCAATTAAGAGTTGTTTATGCCAGTAAGCTGAGTCGGTTGGTGCCGTCCGTCTTTAAGGAGCGGTTGAATGGCTCCCTACAATTCTGGACTATGTACGTTTTAATGGGCCTTTTGTTTGCAGTTCTGTAAATTAAACCCACATCCTCACACGTGTTAGGCATGGACTCTACCACTAACCCACAACTTCAGCCTTCAGATGCATTTTATAGTCATTTCCTTTAAAAAAAAAAGTTTTGACATTTATTACTGTCAAAACAACCCTATGGAATAGATTCTATTGTTATTGTCATTTTGTAGATTAAAAACCAATCTCTTCAAGAGAGGAAGTGACAAGATTGTACCTCCACACAGCAAGTGATGGGCAGAATATGAAAGTAAACTTTTTTAAGTTACCATATGAAATAATAAGTTTCATTCTGACTGTTGTTGTGGGAGAGTGAGGAGTGTGCTTATGTGTCTATATTCCTATTATAAAAATAAACATATTTAGTTTGGGGTTTGGCTTGTGTCACTTAGCCTGATTTCCCTTTTGTAGGTTCATAATCTTATTGATAAAAGAAACACTAGACTTGGAAGCAGCATTTTTCTTTTCTTTCTTCCTCTCTCTCATTTACTCATTCATTTGACTTCAAGATCTAAGCAGCAGGTCAGGCAGCCTATACATGCTGGCCGCTATGGGGAGCAGGAAGTAGCTGAAGAGATGAGAAGGTCCTCAGCTTTTTGAGTTAGTATCACAGACAGGCTCAGCAAGCTGGCGTAGCATGAGAAAGAATGAGGATGTCTAGGGTTTCAGAGGGAGTGCATTTCCTCCTTTGAATGTTTAATATTTCATTTATTACAGGTTCTAGATGTTAATTCTTGATCAGATGCACAGTTGATAAGATTTTCTCCCATATGCCTGCTGTCTCCTGCACTTGGGTAATTGTCCCCCCATTGTAAAATACTTTTGCATTTCATGCAGTATTACTTGTCAGTTTGTACACTTATTTCCTGAATTAATGGAAGCCTTGTGAGAACATTGGTGGTTTGCTCTAGCAGTTGTTGGTGTTCTGGGTTACTGGGGATGATGGTGAGAGAGAGAGAGACAGAGAGAGAGAGAGAGAGATCAGATACAAGAGGCCTCTGCAGCCTGGACACAGCTCTGACAACCTGGCTGCCTGGGAGCTTCACAGAAGCCTCTCTATTGTTACACAAAAGTCACTCTTATTGATTCCCTGTGGTTTTGAGATCATGCCGCCCATTCCTGCTCACTTTCCAGTCTTTAATATCCACCCTTGGATCTTGCATCCTTCCACAAAATAGAAATCATACAAACAAAAAAGGAAAGAAAAGCATAGAGAACATCTCTCATCATGGAAGCTGTAGCATGTCACAGTGTGTCCCACAGTATATCTCTCTGTCCACACATCTTTGCTGCTGATCATTGCAATGAGTCAACGGTCTCTTTTAAGTCCATTAAGCCAGAGTCATTATCTCTGTCTTCTGTGACATGATCAATATTGGACCCTGGGAGTAGAAACTTCTCCAGGTTATCTGTTGTTGCCCTGTGTCATGGAGATCCTGTAGCTTTGGATCTGCAGAACTGACCCTTTTACTTATCCCAACCATTTGAAGGTGATATAGATTTGGGAGTGAGCCAACTCAGAGCCATCTTCCTTATCTGCGCCACCAGGATGAGCTTTCCAGCACTATTCTGGCTAGATCCCCCAGTAGATCCATCGACAGAAGACAGCTCTCATGCCCTCAGGCCAGCTCACCTTAAGGCATCCAGAACCAGCTCCACTGTACTGCCCTGCCAGGAAGCATTCGCCCAAAAGGCACTTTTAGCAAGTCATTTCCACATACCAATACCTCTCATCTGACTTAAGGAACCATTACTTAAGCAATTTTCAGACTTCCTGGTTTGCCAGGACTCAGGTCTAAGTTATGCAAAAGCTCTGAGAATCCTTGGGAAAAACCCACTTCAGAATCTCAGATAGCAACCAGTGACTACTCACAAAAGGCGATTCCACAGCCTATGTGCCAGCACTCAGAGCTTATCCAGATACAATGGCTCTGCTAAAATTAGCTACACCTTTTAGGGTTTCTGTGGCCTGCCGGTGACCCGTTTTGGATGATTTTGTATGGGGTGAGACAGATGGGGATCTATTTTTCAACCTTGGGAATGTGGTGTTAGGGAAGGACTGTTTTCTCAGAATGTAGCATGACTATTAGCTAACATGGAGCAAAGATCATTATGATCTACCCAGTGCTCTTAATTATGGTCATTGCAATGAAATAAGCAAGACATGCTGCGATAGCTAGTTCTGTAGAAATGGTGATGGGAGTGTGTATCTCCCTTCTAGAAGGAGAGCCACTGGAATCTTCCCCATCTCTCACCCTTCCACTGGTGCACATGTCTCCACGTGGTCTTGCAGAGCAAATAGGAGGTGAATGATTCACTGAGGTCGGACCTCAGATGCAGCCCTGGCGAGTGCTCTTTCCTGAGGTTGGGACCTGTGATGCAGTGCATGCAGTGCCTGCCCCAGGCTGGCCAGACTTTGCAGTGCAGGAGGGTCTTAGTTACCACGCTCCTGTAAGCGACTCCAGCAAGCTCAGTGGCTCACCAAGTTAATTTGGGTGGAATTGTTTCAATGGCCCATTGGCTCTGCTCTTTGAGGGTTCACAGATGTGTGCTCATTCTCTCCAAGGGTAGTCACACAAACTGTGAATATCTTGCTTTCCCGGCACGAGTCACTGAAGAGGCTTTCCCCCAATGAGTACTTAGACAAATTTGTTGAAAATTAGGTGGCTGCAGGTATGCATATTTATTTCTGGATCTTCTGCTCCCTCCCATTGATCTGATATCAGGTTTTGTGTCATTAAATGCTGATGTGGCCCCTACAGTTCTGTAGTGGAACTTGAAACCAGGTGTAGTGATGTTGTCACCGATACTCCTACTGTTGGCTAGTCAAAGTGTTTTTTTGAGTCAGTGTACATCCTAGAACTGTTTTTGGCCTTCTGTGACAAATGCCACTTGTATTTTGATAGTGATCGCATTAAATCTGTAAGTCTTCTTGGTAATATGGCCATCATCACAATTCTTAAAGTCTTGAAGTTTGGGAGACTAGTGGGTGCTATTATCTTGACAGAATCTAGAATCACCTTGGAGAAGGGCCTCTGGGTGTACCTATGGAGGATCATTTTGATTTCATTCATTGATGTGGGAAGATCCATCTCAATTGTGGACAGGACCATTTCCTGGGCTGTAGCTGGTCAGCAGCAACAGCTGTTATTTATTTCTCTACTTTTGGTATGGATGCAATGTGCCTGATGTTCCAAATGCCTGCTTCCCTGCTTCTTTTAGTTCCCTGTTATGATAGACTGTACTGTGACAGAGATAAACTTTTCTTGGAGTTTCTTTTGTTAGGGCATTTTGATTACAGCAACAGGAAAAGAAACTACCAAGACAGCAAGATGGTTTGGGTTGGTTTGGTGTTTTTTTGTTTTTTTGTTTTTGTTTTTTTTGTGTGTGTGTTCAATTTTTTTTCTTCAGTGTGTTAAATGTCTCATCATACAAGTTTTTCAACTTCTTTTTTCGGTTTATTTCTAGGTATTTTACTGTTTAAATTATTATATTTTAATTTTTCCTAATTCATTTTTCTTTATAAATATGTTATTGGTGTACTAAAATAGCTGAAGGTTTTCATGTCAATTTTATATCTTGCTGCTTTGTTGAAAGTGTTGGTCATATTTAATATTTCTTTGATGGCTGAGTGTAATGTGTATACCTTCAATCCTAGCACTTGAGAGGCAGAAGATAGATCTCTGTGATTTTTTTAAGGCCAGCCTGGTATATATAGGGAGTGCTAGGACAGCAAGATCTACCTAATAAAACTCCATATCTTAGTTACTGTTCTAGTGCTGTGAAGAAACACCATGGCCAAGGTAAGAAGCATTTAGTTGGGGGCTTGCTCATAGTTTTAGAGGGTTAGTCCATGATCTTCATGACAGGAAGTAGACAGACATGACACTGGAGCAGTACCTGAGAGCTTTACATCCTGATCTGCATGCAACAGGCAAAAAGAAAGAGACTGGACCTGGTGTGAACTTTTGAAATCCCAAAACCCACACTCCTAGTGACATAGCTCCTCCAGCATAGGCACACCTTCTCCAACAAGGCCATACCTCCTAATCCCTTCCAATCAATTCCACTAATAAAACATTCAGATATATGAGCTTATGGGGCCATTCTTATTCAGACACATTCCACTTGCTGGCCCCCATAGGGGACCATATTATAGTGCAAAATGCATTCAGTTCAAACTCAAAAATCCATGTAATCTTTCTCCATAATGTTTAAATTTCTAAAGTCCAAGGGTCTTCTGACAGTCTGCAGTCTGTTAACTGTGAAACCCTGTAAAATCAAAATCAAATAGCAAAATACATACTTACAACAGACAATGGCATGGAATATACATTACCATTTCAAAAGGGAGGAAAGAGGGCATAATGAGGAAATGCTGAACCACAGCAAGACTGAAATCCTGGAGTGCTATGTCCAATATTCAGTGGCTTAAGATGACTCTTCACATATCCCACTCCTCCCATCTCTGTTGACTGCATCATGTTCCTCTCTCTTGACCTGGTTCCATACTCTGTTTGCACCTCTTCTTGGCAATCATCCCACATGTCTGGCATCTCCACCATGTTTGGGGTCTCCAAGCAAACCAGGCGTCACCTCCACAGCTTCATGAAATAACCTCTCTTGGCTCTATGTAGAAACTCCCCTGCCACATACCTGGCCTCAAAAGCCTTCCTTAACTGTGGAGGAAGATTCCATAACCCATTTCCAGTTAACTGTTGACTCTAAAGCCGGAACCATGAGGTAGTTGTTGCCAATTTCTGCTTGCTGAGGCTGGAACCTAGCCCCCTCCTTGAATTTTCTGTTGTTACTTAGGCCCAGGGAATCCCTCAGGCCTTTTACTTTCAAAGATTGTTAAGATTAGCTAAGTGGGGCCTTTTTGTTCCATTCAGCATCAGGTCTGTAAGTTTCTCATTTGCTTGAGCACAATACTTGGCTTCAACATTACATTTCCTGTTTTGATTTTTTTTCTCTCAAACTATATTTTTTTATTTCTTTGTCCCACCTAACCATTTTTCTTGTAGAACTGCCTAAGAGTGATTATTAATAACCACATGATGCAGTCAATGCTCCATTGTTTTAAAACCTCCACTTCCAATAAAATTAGTCCCCCAAAAGTCTCCTAATTAGCCTCACACAGATTCTTAGGACAAGGGGAAAAAGTAGCCAAATTCGTCACCAAAATAACCCAAGAATGGTCTGAGCCTGTGGGGTAAAAATGGGGTCCCACGTCTGCTCCGGACTTGGGCCACTGGAAGAGGTGGGCTCAGGGAGTTTGACATTGAGGACCTAGGTGGGTGTTGGACTGTGGGAAGCCTCAGGATCCCACTCCGGGGTGGGAAAGGTGCAGTCTGGGGTCCCCGTGGACCTGCCAGAGTGGTATTCAGACTCTTGGGCACCACAGATGCTGCCTGGGTACCTTGGAAGAGCTGGTAATGAGGTCCTAAAGGAGAATTATCAACGCCAGGTTCAATAAGGCCTCTGTCAGCCAAATCAAGTCTATGATAATGAATTTGCAAAGGTCTCAATGCCATGGAATCCATCTGCTGTTTTATAAAACCAGTAATTTTGTTAAAAATGAAAGGCCCCAAAGTTACTAATAAAAAAATGCTTAATAAAGGTCCAGTACGGGGGGGGGGGGCGGGGGGGCATCAAGAGTGTGAACATAGAGGACTTCTACCAATTATCAGCAGCGGCTGAAAACTCTTTTCTCTGGAGCTCCAACTTAAGTTTATGTAACTGTTGGATTTGAGTTTCCACTATGCCTAACTCATTCAGAAAGAGACAGGTTCCAGCTTTCTCAGCGGTTAGCAAATCAAGTGCTCTTCGATTCTGTAAGGCAACTTGGTTGAGGGAAGTTGTCTCTGTAAAGAAGCTAATGATTCAATGGAAGCTTCCACTGCCAACTCAGTGAGATAATTTGGTGGTGGTGAGAAGAGAATGGGTTAAAGCTCCTCCAGCCAAACTGGCAGCCACAACAGAGGTTACCAAGGAGGCACTGGCTACTATAGGGATGAAAATAGCTTGCTTTATTCTAATATCGGGGTGGGGGGTGCTATTCCATCTCAAATACTTGGCAGGAGTTACCAAGGTCAACTGAGGAACTAGGGTCACAGGAAGACACAGCTATTCTTTATGTTTTTGGAAAGAATTTTAGTAAGGTACCACTAAACCAAAAAAAGAACCCTTCAGGGGCAACCAGATCCTGACCAGGTGAGCTAGTTTGATTGCACAAATTATCATTGGGACTAGTATAGCAGAATTTAAATTGCTGTTGTTCAGGGATCAAGAACAAGGATACCTAAAAAAATTTGGGAAAATGTCTTAGGACTGGCATCAGACATAAGGAAGGGCTGTCCGTGGAGGGCACCCTAATGCAGCACAAAGGAGACAGGCAGAGACATTTCCTAATCCAGTAATATTGGCAAGTATCAGTTCCTCTCTTAAGAGAGATAGCCAGGATAAAGGGTGATGTGTGGACACTGTGGAGAGCTGTGTACTCAGCTCCTTTTCTTTATTCTGTATCGATTGCTGTTCTAAGAAGCTCATAATTTTTTCCTTGCAAAACTAGGGCAGAAGCGACTGTAGATGTGCCTCCCACAAAAGCATATGGAGACATTAGTTCTAAATCTTTAGTAATTAATTTCTCTATTGATAGTGAAATTTCCTCCAGCAGGCATATCCATCAACTTAGTGTTGTTTACCATTACCACAACTTCTAGGCCTTCCCATACAGTTGAATGTAATAAAGGGTGGATCAGGGATGTAGGCCCAATACAGATTCTCTATCATCATTGTCAGGATAGTCTACAAACTCACACTGAGCATCATTCTTTGTTCCAACATCAGCATGTCTCATTAACCACTCTGGCAGCTAGCATGCTCCTTCAGCATCCTGCAGAAAACAAAAATAAAAACAAAAACAAAAAACACAAACATGCCCTCTTCCCCACACTCAGAGAGTTCCTTGGCATTGAAATTTAAAAATTTTTGTGTTGTACAGGGATATGATTCCCCCCTTATTTTTCAAAAGCCAATTTTTCAGAGTGCAATGCACACGTTCAACAATTCCTTGTCCCATGGATTATAGGGAATTCCAGTTTTATGTTCAATTCCAAATTCCTTACAAAATTGTATAAAGTTGTTTCCAGTATAAGCAGGGCCGTTATCTATCTTGATGATTTTAGGCAATCCCATAGCAGTACAAGCTTGTAAGCAATTTTGACTACATTTCTAGAAGCTTCTCCTGTATGTAGAGAAGCAAAAATGAATCCTGAACAAGTGTCAATACAGACAAGTATATATTTCAATTTTTCAAATTCTGAATGTGTTACATCCATTTGCCAAATGTGATTGGGCATAAGGCCTCATGGATTAACCCCTAAACGAGGAACTGGAGACAATGTAGGATAGTCAGGACATTGTTTTACAATCATTCTAGATAGATGAAATTTATTATGATCACATTTAGCCAAAAGAATAGGATTTGAAACTAAAGCTTCTCCTATCAAAGTTCTATCAATACAATCATTGCCTGCAGCTAAAGGTCTGGGAAGATCAGAATGAGCTCTTATATGACCAATCTAAAAAAGGATTTTTTCAAGCAAGAATGGTGTTTTGTGCCACACCACCTCCAGTAGGATCTGTGTGACAAGTTCCACTGACTGAGACTGAGGCAATTGACCTCAAAAGATCCTGTAGATGTATGAGTCGTATTAAAAATCAACAAATATAAAGGCAAAGAATAATCTATATAAGTAGCAAATTGTTTTTCAGTAGCTCTTTCTACTTGTTGTAAGGCCAACAACCCTTCTGAAGTAAAAACCCAAGGAGAGGCAGGATCAGCACCCCCCCTAAGAATATCAAATAAGGGTTTCAATTCTCTTGTAGTAAGCTTTAAATAAGGACAAAGCCAAGTAATATCAGCTAATAGCTTTTGAAAATCATTTAATGTTTTTAAATTGTCCCTACGAATAATTATTTTCTGAGGAAAAACAGCTTGATTTGTAAGCCTAAAACCTAAATAATTATAAGGATCCTGAGTTTGCACTTTTTTTGGAGCTATTTGGAATCCTTTATCAGATAATGCCTGTTGTAAATTTCTATAACATAGAAGCAAGTCCTGAGGATCTTTCACTGGTAAGATATCATCCATGTATTGTATAATGTATATTATTGGCCATTGCTGCCTTATAGGCTGAATGGCTTGTGCCACAAATTTTTGACATAACGTAGGACTGTTAGCCATGCCTTGAGAAAGAACTATCCATTGATACCTTTTGCATTGGCTCTTTAAAATTAATAGAAAGAACACTGAAAACAAATCTTTCATAATCCTGAAGATGCAAAGGAATAGTAAAGAAACAATCTTTCAAATCTACTACTATTTTATAATATCCTTTATGAATGTCTCCACTTGCTTGATTTTTTATTAATTACAATTATGGATTAATTAAAATATTGAGCTTGCAGAATTGTAAACTGCAGCTAATGGAACATTGGCAGTTTAACTATATTTTTAAAGTTTCTTTTGCAATATTAGAGCATGCCCATAATTTTGAAAAACAAAACTCAGTTTTAAACCATCCATTCTCTTTAAAAATCAATACCATGAGCATTACTTTCACGTTACAACGTTTGGCTGCCAGTTCTTATATATGAATGCATGACAGTGCATCTTTTAATACACCATTAAAGAGACATCATTTTAAATTCTATCCTTTATAAATCTAGTTTCTAGAATAAGAATTACACAAATTATTATTCCAATTTAGAAGTATCTTTAAAGATCTGTTTTCCCGGGTTAGTTCATGCAAAGTGTTGTTTAGAATGACTCCAATCCTGAGTTACCAATTGTAAGCTGACTTTTAGTTACCAATGTTACAAGCAAAAAGCTGTTGGCCCCTTTAAGAGTTGCTTGTGTAGATAATCAGCCTCTAGCAGGGCTTTTCCCGCTGTGCTTAACTCCCAGCCACAGTTCAGTGTAACTTATCAGTTTCTGTTGTGCAAACTGAGACTGCCTTTTAAATAAATTAAACTAAATCAAAGGATAGATATCCAGCAGATAAAGTTTTCACCATTTTTTTCAACATGAAACACAGAACAACAATCATTCAAACAACAAAACAAAAACAAACATAAATTGACAGACATATTGACAGATTGGTGCATCAAGGCCAGACAATAGACAGAGAGGGAAGAGAACTTGATGTCTCAAAGCGACCCAGATATCCTAACCAGAACTAAGAATATCTCCATAGGAGCTAGAGAGGAAGCAGGGCGTCTCCCGATTTCCTCCTGTCCCTAAGAGAGCTCTGAAATAGCTTATATCTATTTTCCTTCTCTTTTGCTAAAACATCCTGGACAGGGGACAACTTCATTTGTGAAATCTTATCTCCTCTCTCTCTCTCTCTCTCTCTCTCTCTCTCTCTCTCTCTCTCTCTCTCATGTTCAAAATCTAACTCTTTATCTCCTTCTTCTGGGAATTCTGACAGAGAAGGGAGAGGAAGCACAGTAGTAGCTACTGATAGTTGCTCCCCAGTGCCCTGCTTTTCTAACTTTTCCAATTACTCCCCAACTTGTCCAACTCTGTCACTTATATATTTACAATTCCTACTTCTGGTCTATATTTACTATTCCTACTTCTGGGAATTAAGGACAACATAAATGTACTCAAGCTAAGAATTTTTCTAACATCTGTTTTGTTGTTGTCTTGTTTTTTACTCTTTATTTTATTTTATTTTATTTTAAACCCTACTCCTCTTACCTGGAGCAGCTCTTGGCTGTGAAAAAATTCCTGTTTATAACTTCCCTGCTTCAGAAGCAGAGAGTTTCCTTGTGAATCGGTTTTTGAACGGCACTGAACTGAACGGCACTCAGAGGCCCATCCTTCTCTAGGGTTTTTAAGGCTGTAAGGTAAAGATAAATCTTAATAGGGGCTGCTGGGCAGAGGAGGCAGCAGCTGCAAGCTCTCTGGATGGTCCATCAGCCACTATGGCTTCAGGAGGTCCTGGCTCAGGCATATGGATGCAAATGGACCCACAGAGGGAGGTCTAGATATACATTGTAGGACTTTCTCTCCTTTAACTACTTCTTGGATATCTGGCCAATGTTTACAAACTTTCAATCATTAACAAGATTCCAATTAGAAAAGGCTTATACAGGAACCCTTTCTGGGCCAAAAATCTTATAAACAGTCACTGACTCTAGCCCATCTCTTCTCATCTATTTTTTTTTAACCCGTGTTCCTCATGTCTTGAGGGATTCCTTGAGACCCCTTAAAAAAAAAATTCATGTTTATGTAATGCTTTTCCCATAGTCTGGCCACTCTTCTTACCTTTTCCGGATCAGTCTCACACTGTGGGTGACACTGCAGAGATCTCTGTGTGGATCTTCACTCACTTCCTGATGAAGCAGCAACCTTTTGAAGAGTGGTCTCTCTCAGACCCCAGACCCAGAGGGCCCAGGTTGGGCACCGGTTTGTCCCTACCTGCAGAAATAATCAGCGGGGACCTAGGGCTGGGGAGAGAGAGTGGGAGGGACAAGAAACAGGAAGAATGAGAGCAAGACAATTAGACTGATCAAGCTCTGAAAAACTTTATTCTGGTATGGCAATATAAGAAAGAGGAGGCTTCGGGGGGGGGGGGGGAAGCCCATGGGCTCTTTGAAGGTCAGGTGGCAATCTTCAGCTCCTGGAACCAATGGTCACAGTGCCCTCTCTACCCACAAATATTCTTTCTGTTATGACCACGAATTCTCTCAGGGCTGTTTTGTAAGCTAGAAAATTTCCCCAGCAATTCTTAATTAGATAGTTTATGTTTACATTTCAAATATTATTCCCTTTCCCAGTTTTCCCTCTGCAACTCCCCTACCTCATCCCCCCTTACCCTGGTTTTCTGAGGGTGCTCCCCCCACCCACTCCCAAATTACCTGCTTCTTATTTCTAATAATACTTTCATTGCCTTGTGATCAGCGGGTATATTTTGCATTTTATTCCTTTAAATTTATTGAAACTTGTTTTATTTCTTAGCATTATAGGCAAGTGAATATTGATATATAATCGAATAAATGTTATCTCCCTGCATATAAAGTGTTTTATATATGTCAGTTATATTAACTTGATCAATAAGTGTTGCTTTGGTCTTCTGTACTCTGGTTAATTTTCTCTTGGTATTTTTTTTTAATCTATTTTGTCTTTTTTGAGATAAATTTTCACTTTGTAGCTCAGGATAACTTGAAAATTACTGTTGCCCGATCTATCCTTGAATTATGAATTATGGCATTCCCCCTGCTTCAAACATACACACACACACACACACACACACACACACACACTGAAGAGTACATAGCACACATACACACTGCATACACACACCACACATGCATATACACATCACACATAAAGACACACCACACATAGCACACACACACACACACACACACACACACACACACTACACATATATACACAAAACACATGCATGTATATATACACACAAACACACACACATACACACACACACAGCACACAGCAAACATACCCACAGAAAAACATAACCTGAAAGTAAAGCTAATTTTGTCCTTAATTTCCTCGAAACCCATGTAATAGTCCTCTGCTTTTTTCAATGATTAACATCAAGTACACTGTCATGAATTTATCAGTAATTTCTGTTTCTATTTTAGGGGATGTGATCAACCTTGGCGACAGACAGCTCACTGTTATGCACATGCCAGGTCACTCCAGAGGCAGTATTTGCTTACATGATAAAGACCGTAAGGTGCTCTTCAGTGGTGACGTCGTGTATGATGGGTCACTGATTGACTGGCTCCCATACAGCAGGATCAGTGACTATGTTGGAACTTGTGAGCGTCTCATAGAGTTGGTGGACCGAGGCCTTGTGGAGAAGGTGCTTCCTGGGCACTTCAATACCTTTGGTGCCGAAAGGCTGTTTCGTTTAGCTTCTAACTATATTTCAAAAGCTGGGATATGCCACAAAGTGTCTACTTTTGCCATGAGATCTCTTGCAAGTTTAGCTCTCCGTGTCACAAATCCTAGGACCTCACCCTAGTATCTACACTGGTCGTTTGTTTGTATTAACTGTGTAAATTAACCCAGTTCCCCCATGCTGTTGGAAACAGTTACTAGTGAGCATTTCAAAAAGTGCTTTAAGATCACAATTGTATGTTAGAGAAAAAGAGGATTAAGGAGGAAGCCAAAAGAAAAAAGAAAGAAAGAAAGAAAAACCAGTCTTAGCTTAGTATCGTTTTCTTTTCTTCAAGGAAGAAGCCACTTAAATAAGCTTGCAATTGGCCAATGCTGTCATTTCGGAGTGTGCGTCCTGGCAGCGTTGTGAGGTGCTCCATGCATTAAGGATGCACTCACAGCACATCTCAAAGAACTACCCTTGTCCCATAGTTGACTTCCACAGACAATGAGGGGGAAATGTATGGGGTTCTGTGCTTATACTTTACACTTGATTTTATCTCCCTATTTTATTTAAAGATAAAGTTTATTGGGTTCAAAAATAAAGTAGAACTCAACATAAACTAGCATTTAGAATGACAGCTAAAACAGCCCATATTTGTGATCCTGGATTTTATGCCTCCTTTTTTATTTATTTTTAAATTTTTTATATAAGGCATATAACATGCTATCTAACTTTACATGTGAACAGTACAATGGGTTTTGTCTTACTGCAAAGCTTTAAATGTAAACTGCAGAGCACTTCAGTAAAAAGCTACTGTTTGTTGTTTATTATTGTGTAAGTAATATTTTCAGTCATGAAAGTGAAATTCAAATGTATGTTATCTAACTATAAATTGTCAGATTTCTTAAAAGGACACTGTCAGGCAAATTTGAAAATAAACACATTGAGAATAATTTTTTATTATATCCTATTTTAGTATTAATAGATACTATAAACAATTTTTTTCTGGTTAAATAGCAATTTCAGTATTGTGTCATGTTTTACAGCACTAAAACAACTCCTGATATCTCTGAAATCTTGATGTAAACAATTCTTTTCATTAATATAACATGTATATTACCACAGAAGAATATTTAAATTTTATTGCAATATATGTATTATCTATTAACTAGAGCAAATGGCCTTCTTATCCTGATTCACAACACCTGTTCCTGTTCAGTATTCTTTGTCTTAAACAAAAACAAGTCTATGTTCATATGTCATAGAAAATTATTAAACCACAATTCAGTGATACTAGGTAAAATGTTTGGGTTTGGTGCTTTTAATAATAATAATTTATCAAAAAGCCTTTTGGAATATTTCATAAAAGTTTTTAAAACAGTTTCCCACTACTTTTTTTATTATTGATGTTTTATTATTGACATTGTAGACCAAACAGATCTACTTTCAAAAAACAGATCACTCTGTACCAGCAGTTCTTGTTTCTGTCAAGTTATGTAAGTTTTTTCTCTACAAACTACCCAGGTTCTTTAGGTTTTTATTCATTCAGTAGACACACATGCAGGCATGAGTGTGCGCTCTCTCACACACAGACACAGGCATGCCACATTTACACATAGGTACCCAGCACTGTGCTAAACAATGTAGGATGTTCAAAAGTGAAAGAACTCATAATAGCTAGAAGTTAAGGCCACAACCCCCCCCCCAATAATACATGCAAGTTGACATTAATAAACGTAATGCTTAAATGTAAAGGATACAAAGAAGGGTGTGAAGTTGGGTAAGGGCAGATTCCTTGGAAGAGGGGATTGTTTTAGTCAGATTTAGAGGGAGGCTGGGAAATAAAAAAGAAGTTTTCAGGAATTACTAGGTGGACTAGCCTATTCCTTACGACTGTATAAATTTAACTTTCTGGAATCCCATTTCTTCCAAATATCATATGCTTAGCATGAAAAAGACAGGTTTGTGATATTGTAAATGTGGCTCATTCTTAAAGTCAGATGAACTGAGCTGTCACGTGCCACCATGTAAACCTTTGCTGACACTCAGAAAGGAGGTCATGATTGGCTCTGTCATCCTTGAGGACAGTGGGTCTGTTTCAACTGGTGTCACGGTACCGAGAATAGAGATTGGGTCAGGGCAACTACAACCACTTGATAAGCCTTAAATATAGCCATTATTTTTGTATCAGCAGCACAAAATAAAGCCAAAAGTCCTTAATCATTGACTATTTTCTCATATTTTAGTATTTACTTTAAAATCAGGATAGAGTAGGCATTAAACTTTATTAGGAAAATTTATTCCTGATGAGATGTTTATTTATTAAAAGTGCAATTTTTCAGTACGTTTTTAAATTGCAATGTAAGATTACAATATTTCACTATTGCTACCCTGTGAAAATATGGAAGTAAATTCATACTCATTTGGTATTCACGATCCATTTTAAATGTGCATCCTGGAGGTAACTGAGCATCCTCAGACAGCATGGGCTAGGAACAATGCTAGTAATTGCACACAGGTTTGCCTGCTCCCGACATTGCCCTCTCTGAAACCCCCACAATACACAGAATTGTCCACATAGATTTTTACTTTCTAACATGCCATATATGTGAAAATAAATCAAATAATATCAAATCCTAAGAACAGTTTTAGAAAATAAGAAAATATGTATTTTCACCCTGACAGTGACCCTTGTAAATTTATGATTTTTTTGGAAATAGAATATTGTAGTGGGACTCAAGGTTGTCAAAATGTTAGACATGTCAAAATTATTTCTTATTTATTATTGCTAATAATGAACTCGTGGACTTTCACTTTATTTAATTAATGTCTCTTTTTAACTGAGAAGCTTGAAGCAAACAGAAACTTTGTGTGTTATACTGATATAATTGAATATCTGGTTATGTGTATTTGTTCTAATATGGGAAATATGAATGTGACATGCACAAATTGTTTTATAATTTTCAAATCTGTGTATGTAAACATTGGTGTGGTAACTATTAAAGTGGCCATGTGTTTCAATGTTCAAGTGGTGCTTTTTATATAACATTAACATATTTCTTTTTAATATCTTAGTATATACTATATAATACATTTTGTTTTACTAAATGAAACTTTGGAAAGTTCATAAAGATAAGGTATAGAGTCTGGGGAAAAGCTCTACAGAACCCAGAAGCAGCAAACGCCTGTAGCGGCTTCGACTACATGCATGAGGAAGCCAAATTCAGTGGATTCAGGAGCAGTAGTTTTCCCTATGGGAGATAAAGGTTTATGCCATCATAAAAACAAATCTGAAGTTGATTGAAAGTATAGATGTGTAAGCCAGAGCTTACGTGTATGCAGTAGGAATGGGAGGAGCCCATTAAAAAGAATCAATTATGACAAAATTTAAGTCTTAATAGGAGCTTGGAAGACAAAAATGCTGGGAGCACTATGGAGTACGGAGGCCCAGCTTAAACGGTTTCCCAATTAACAACTGGGCTAGAGACCATTCTTCTGGTATTTTGGCAAAGAATATGTCTAATCTCTTCTCTTTTCCTAAGAATCTGCCTAAGCCTAATAGAAAAGTTTTATACTCATTTCGTTAGCAGAGGATATTTCAAGACAACCTAGCATTGACTCTATTGCATGATTATTAATAATCATCTTATGCAGTTCTACAGTGAAAAATGGCAAGCAAGGAAAAAGAATATGAAGTACACTTTGAAGGAAAAAAACAAAAAAAAGCACTGTGGCATTTAATATTGGAGCCAGAGCTTGTGTTGAGATCTATAAGGAGAGGTCAAATGCTAAATTGATTGAAGGCTTTGGTTCTCTCTGGCAAGACCCCACCCGGCTAAGCCTGCAATCTATAAAAGCAAAGGAGCCTGCGGAAGGCTTATTAAAGAAAAAAAGCAGCAAATCAAAGCTTATGCAACTGTAATTCAAGCTGGGGCCAGGCTCCATCCCACTGGCAACAGTAGCCAAACAGGCTTTAGTGGTCTAAAGGATCAACAAGTGAACAGGATGTGGACAGGAATATTCCTGTGCAGTTAAGGAGAGCCACTGAGGCCAGCTGAGTTGTAAAGGAGTCCTGGCATGGAGGCCCTGAGAGGCCATCTGTGAGATCGTGAATGTTAGCGTTCAGGAGTTGCCACACAAACCATATGAACACAGATTTCCATTAAGCAAGAATAGTTTATTGAATGCAAACCCTGATAGTGAACGTTCAGGACCACAAAAAGGACTTGGAAGCTCTCAGGCTAGGTTTTGTATAGGCAAAACCTGGTTCAAAGGTTTAAAGGGCAAGGAGGGGAGCAATTGGCTCACTAGGCGAAGTATTATCAGCTAAACTGTAAGCTGATTGGTTCTGAGTAAGGTAAGGAGGTTGATGAGTGGGTAGTGAGCAGGAATTTTAAAACATTGAGATAACAGAACAAGAGTATTATAATCATAACTTTTTTGCCTTATTAGTAGCATTTTTCAGTGTCAGTCATGAAAACAGAAAAGTGCCTGGTGATCAGCTTTGACTAATGCCTTATTAGATATAACAGTCCATACTGACCTTTGATTTTATGGTTCCTATGTAAAACTTTGCGGAATTTCTTAAGATTAGCAAACTTCATACAGAACATTCAGAATGTATAGAATAAAACAGGGTATGTGGTCAGCATGTCCTTGAGCCAAGTCATTTCTCTGTGTCCCTGACTGACAGGCATGTTATAGCAACATTATGAAATAGCTGCCTGGCATGGAACAAAATGGCTACAGCTATTCTGGGGGCAGGGAGGAGGGTCAGACCATAACATTGAAAGTGAAGGCTTAGTTGCTTTGGAGAACCCTAGGGATGTTGGAGGTATGAGAGCTATGGGATGTCTGCCAAGGAGAGCTGCAGACAGAATGAAATCAGAGAAAAGTGTGCTGCAGTCAGTGAAGCCGGATGGGCAGAGCCACTTAAGCTGTGTGACATCAGTCATAGAACTACATGATTTGGAGTTTGCTTTGAGTCAACATTTCCTCACTCTGCCTCTTTTCTCCTCTTGGAAGAGTAATATGGGTTCTGTACCATCATATGCTTGACATACGTAATTTGCTTTTTGTTTCTAGGTGGGGATTAAAATTAAGAGATTGTCTCCGGTCTTAGAAGACATGCTATACTTTTACACAGTGTTGAGGGTGTGAATGACTATGGAAACTTCTGAAGTGGAAATAAATGCATTTTGCATTATGATACAGCTGTGTGCCTAAGAGGCACCAGGAAGTGGAATATGGTGGTTTGACTGAGAATGACCCCATAGACTAATATGGCCCAATCCGTGGTCCTCAGATGGTGGAACTGTTTGAGAAGGATTAGGAAGTGCGGTCTTGCAGGAGGAGATGAGTCGCTGGGGGAGAGCTCTGAGATTTCAAAGGCCCACACCATTTCTCACTTTGCTTTCTCTGCTTCATGCTTGTGGATGAAGGTGTAAGCTCTCAGCTACTGCCCCAGCACCATGCCTGCCCCCTCCTGCCATGCTTTCTGTCATGATGAGCATGGACTCATCCTCTGGAACTGCAAGTTCCAGATTAAATGTTTTCTTTTGCAGTTGCCTTGACCATGGTGTTTTACCACATCAGTAGAAAAGTAACTAGGCAATAGTTTTAATAGATACTATACAGCTTAGTGTCTTTAAGGGCTTGTGTATTTGCTAATACATAGTAAAGATTAATATGTATGCAAAGAACAGTTTTTACCAAGTGTTTGTTTGGATGGCTTTACTCTTAATAGAAAAAAAAAAAACCCTAAGGTTCAGTTATGTATAATGTACTTCTTCATGAATGTCAACATTAGCTATAATTTAAAAACTCTTTGTCAGAATAAGACTTAGAAATATACTTAAAAATTGTTTTACGCTTATACATATATTTTCTATAATTTAGTTCTTATTGACTTAAAACTCACAAGTGCCCAGTACTGAATGAAACAGTAAAGCAATGAATATAGATAGCATTTTTATAAAGAACAGTTGGTAATGTACTCTGTGTTTGTAAGTCACAATGAGATACTAGGAAGCTAGTTTGGAAAATGAGACACAATGGAGAAAGGAAAAAGGCAGGTGAATCATTATCAAAGAATTAAAGAGATAGTTCAAGTTGTGTGTGTGCCTCTGCCTGACCCACTGCAGCTTAAAGAGACAGTACAAGTTGTGTGTGTGCCTCTGTCCTGTCCGCTGCAGCCGGCTCCTTCTCTGGCTCTGCCTGTGTGAGCACTCACTACAGAGTAAGTATATCTTTTGTGGAACAGCAGCTAAGGAGACAACACTACTCTCTGTCATGAGAGGAAAAGCAAAGGAAGGAGTAGAAACTAAAGCAAAATCAAACATCAGGGCAGGATCTTTCTGTGAAGTAGCTTAAGACTGAGAGGCAGACACCACCCAGTAAGCTAATGAAAGTCAATATGAGTGACTCAGCTTGTTAATGAAGCAGAGTTTGTCAAATCAATTCTGATTTGAAGGCAACCAATCTATAAAGCAGATACCTCTGCACAGTTGGTAACAAAGGTCTAAGATACAGTATATCTGGCCCAGAAGCAGATAGGAAATATCTTCTAAAAAGAGAACCTATCGATTTATTCTAGGATTTTTCTGAAAGGCACAGAATACATTGTCAACTAGAAAGCTGCAATTCAGGACTCACTTTTAGTCTGATGCTCTCCCTGTGGGAGACCCTCCTTCTATAACACTTCCATTCCTTGGGAACTCTGCCTCTCGGCCCAGACTAAAGTCCTCCTCTTTCCTGCTGCCCTTCTGAGCCTTTACACAGCTTGTTTCCACTCTTTGTATCACTTATCTGCAGAAACACTCTTGACAAGGCACCCTACAGCCACTAAACTTGTCCATAGTGGGACAAGAGCCACAAAAGAACAAGACAAGATTTATACACAAAGAAACAATACAAACATTGTAACCCTAGATGCCCAGATCCGGTGCAAAAAGAAAAACATGAACATGAAATATGGGATGTTTCCTCCAGAATCCAGCAACTGTGTTGCAATAGGCCCAAAGGAAAGCTACTTAGCTCAAGTCCAAGAAAAGGACTTCTGTAAGTGTTCAAGCTTTCTGGGCCAAGGTCACCTGATCCGGCCACAAGAAATGAAATTAGGTTCAGTGGGGAGGGAACACAGCAAGACTGAGGTTGTGATATTTTATTGAGAGCAATCATAATTTTTATACCTTTATTGGAAATACAATAGAATGGCAATTGCCAAAATCAATACAGTTGTAAATGTCAGAATACAATAAAGTATGAAAATTATATAGGTTACATAAGATAATATCTAAGACCTACCAAATTTGGATGATTCCTTGACTACTAAGGGAGAATACAGAGAAACACAAAGCAACCTGAATGCTTCACTGCCTGAGAGAGTGCATTTGTCTCGTAGGAACTAGAAGGGACCTTGTGCCCCAGGAGCCATGGACTCTAATCTGAAAAACGTACGATGCATGACTCTCAAGGCAGCTGGGCCAGGCCAACTCCATGATGGCCTACAGACTTCAAAATAGCAATTGTGAATGTGTCCAAGGACATTAAAGAGAATATTGATAAATGCCTCAATGAAGACCATGAAAACACAAACAATTTAATGAAATAATGAAAAGGGGCTGGACAGACAGCTCAGAGGCTAAGAACACTGGCTGCTCTTCTAGAGGACCTGGGTTCAATTCCCAGCCCCTGCACCCCAGCTCACAACCCTCTGTAACTCTAGGTCTAGGAGATCCATCCACGAGGCATGCATGTGGTACACATATCTGTGCATACAGGCACATAAACCACATACTGAACAGGCACATACCTGTACACATAAAACAAAATAAATCTTAGAGAGAAAAAGAAAACAAAAACATTACAAGACATCAAAAGAAAATTTAAAAAAATAAACTCACTAAAGAAAACTCAAACAGAAATAAAACTGAAGATAAAAATATTAGAATGGAAGTAAAAACTTCAGAGGTAAACCTTACCAACAGATTAAAAAACATGGAAGAGCGAATTTCAGGTTTTGAAGACAGTAAAGGAAACGAATAGCTCAGTCAAAGAAAATGTTAAATTTAAAAATGTCAGGAACAAAGTATATAAAAATCTGGAATACCATGAAAAAACAAACATGAATTATAGGTATAAAGGCACAGAAAATATTTTTAACAAAATCATTTAAGAAAATTTTCTCATTAAAAAAAAGAGGAGGAGGAGGAAGAGGAGGAGGAGGAACAGGAGGAGAAGAAGAAGAGGAGAAGAAGAAGAAGAAGAAGAAGAAGAAGAAGAAGAAGAAGAAGAAAAGTTGAAGTTTATCAAGGTACAAGAAGTATACAGAACAGCAAATAAGCCCAGAAAAGAATTTTCCCATGATACCCAATAATCAAAAGATCAAATATATAAAACAAGGATAGGAACTGAAAAAGTTACAAGGAAAAAAAGACCAGGTCCTATACAAAGGCTGGCCAATTAGGATAACAGCTGGTTGACTGCTCAATGAAGACTCTGGAAGCCAGAGGGGTTCAGTAGATGTCATACAGGATCTGAGACACCAGGTGCCCGTCCCAGAGTACTATACCCAACAAAACCATCAATCACAACCAACCGAAGAAAGAAAAGCATTTACTATAAAACCGAGTTTAAGAAATTTCTATCTGGAGCCGGGCATGGTGGCGCACGCCTTTAATCCCAGCACTCGGGAGGCAGAGGCAGGCGGATTTCTGAGTTCGAGGCCAGCCTGGTCTACAAAGTGAGTTCCAGGACAGCCAGGGCTATACAGAGAAACCCTGCCTCGAAAAACCAAAAAAAAAAAAAAAAAAAAAAAGAAATTTCTATCTGGTAATCCAGCTCTACAAGCAGTACTAGAAGGAAAATTTCAGTCTGAGGAACTTAACCACATCTAAAGAGACAGGAATAAATAATCCAAGAACAATAAATCAAAAGAGTCAGAGAAAAACCTACAGCACAATTACAAAATAATAGAAATCAATTTAAAAAACCCTTCTCAAAATCCAACACCCCTTTGTGATGAACGTCCTGAAGAGACTAGGGATACAAGAGACACACCTAAAGACATTGCAGGGATTTACAACAAAATCACACCCAACAGCCGCCTAAATAGAAAGAAACTCTAAGCATTTCTACTACACCAGGAACAAGGAAAGAATATTCATCCTCTCCATACCTATTCAATATAGTACTTGGAGTCTCAACTAGAGCTAAAAAACAGCTAAAACAAATCAAGGGACTGTAAATACAAAAAGAACTTTAAATATTTTTGTTGTCAGATTACCTGTTTAGTTCATCTGAGAGGAAGGAACCACAACTGAGAAAATGCTTCCATGAGAGCGTCTGAAGACAAGCTAGTGGAGGATTTTCTTAACTAGTGATTAATGGGGTGGGCCCAGCAGGCAATTCTGGGTTCTATAAGAAAGCAGAAGCTGGGCAGTGGTGGTGCATGCCCTTTAATCCCAGCACTTGGGAGGCAGAGGCAGGCAGATTTCTGAGTTCAAGGCCAGCCTGGTCTACAGAATGAGTTCCAGGATAGCCAAGGCTATACAGAGAAACCCTGTCTCGAAGAAAAAAAAAACAATTAAAAAAATAAAGAAAGAAAGAAAGAGAGAGAGAGAGAGAGAGAGAGAGAGAGAGGATGGAAGGAAGGAAGGAAGGAAGGAAGGAAGGAAGGAAGGAAGGAAGGAAGGAAAGCAGGCTGAGCCAAGCATGGGGAGCAAGTGAAGCAACCCCGGGAAGCAAGCCAGTAAGCAGCATTTCTCCATGGCCTCTGCATCCGCTCCTGACTTGTTTTAATTTCTGTCCCAACTTCCTTCGATGATGGATTATGATGTGGAAGCAGAAGCCAAATAAACCCTTTCCTCCGGAAGCTGCTTTGGTTAGGATGTTTATCACAGCAGTTGGAAAGTGGTGCCAGGATAGCGGGGTATTGCTATGATAGATAGACCTGACCAAGTGGTTTTGGGGGATCTTGGAAGGACTTTGGAAGTTGAGGTGAGAAAAGCTACTGCATGTTCACAGCTTGGTAAGCTGTTCTGTGGGAGCCTGGAGGAAGAGGATGATGGGAGGAAGGCAGAGGATTGCAGCCTGGATCGAGAAGCTCCCGAGTGACGTTTGAGATTACATTGAGACCGTGGGACCACTGCATCTTTGCTGTTTTAAAGATTCTGTGGTTCAGATCAGCTTGGTCTGTAGAGTCACCTGTGCTAAACCAGAGGCTGCTAACACTGGAATGAAACCTTTGCTTACTGGGACCGTGGATGGTGGTTAGCTAGAGGTGAGAATTCAGTGGTGACCGAGACCAGCATCATTGGAAGAGTCGTTTGTGGAGAGGAAAGAGAAGGGAGGGATGATGTAATATATTATAATCTCCAAAAGTTAAAAAAAAAAATATTTAAAACTCAAGTTACAAGGGACCTGGCTTCCCTGGTCTCCATATAGAACCCTCCTGAGAAAGCTGCTTCCAGATCCCCGCCTTAAGCTGCCTGGCAGGCTCTGTCTCCTGACACCATCGGTACTAGAGTCTTGAACCTGAGCTGAGCTCAGAGTTTCATGCAGACTGGCTGCATGGTGTGTTAGCAGGTGCTGTGCTCAGAGCCAAGGCCGTGCCGAGGACAAACATTGACTTCGTTATGCATTTGATTTTGAATTACTTTTTGGCAGTTGTGTGTTCAGAAATCTTTTATTACTCCCAGGTATCTTCATGACCACTGCATTCAATTATGTGACCTCAAAATGGGGATAAAATACAGGGTCTTAATATATGCCAGGCAACATTGCAACATTGCAACATTGAGTTCCTCCTAGTTTGAGACTGTTGAATGAAGCCACATCGCACTTAAAGTGCAAACCAAGTCAGAGATGAGCTATTTCTTATTTTCTTTGAATTTTTGTGTGTATCTTCTACATCAGCTACTGCCAGTTAAGGAAATCTACTGTTTGCGTGGTTACTGAACTTTGTACTCTTCATTATGTAGAGAATCTAGTGCAAACAGTGCCTCCCTGTGGTTTGTCCTAGTATAGCTGCAAATGGAACGCGACTCTCCAAAGGGGCTGTTCTTCCCAGCCGAGTGGTGGTCATTTGTAAGCAACAGTGTTAGGAACCCTGCCTTCCACTTGGAGGTTGTGAAGAGAGGCTCTCGAGTTTAGCAGGCCCTCTGGGGATTTTCTGCTTTGGCAAGACTGTTGCTTAGTCCTGGTCTGATCGATTGGAAGGAGTGGACAGCTCTTCTGCATTTCAGGAGAAATGGGTAGCAGTTTTACATCGAGTTACAAATTAGTTAATTTTATCTGTTAGAGATACACTTTCAAAAATAGAAAAAAAATCACATTCACACTGCTTTGTAGGATATTAAACAGCTGGGCTTCTGTCAGCAAAGTTTTGGGGCGTCCTTGGTCATTTATATGTATACATGTTTTTGAAAGTTTCCTTTAAGCCGCTTCTTAATGAATGAGGTGAATAAAGTCTTCCACTTGTGTTTACTTCATATTTGCATGAAAATAAAGATTACTATTGTTTTCACTTTTAAAAGTATTATAATTTAGGGCCGATGAGTCCAGCTACTCTCCCAGAGGACACAGGTTTGATTCCCAGTGCACATATGATAGCTTACAACTCTCTGTAACACTAGTCCAAAGGTATTTGAGTTCATTTTCTGGCCTCTCAGGGCAACAGGTATGAACACAGTACACAGTTATGCATGCAGGTAAAACCTCATACACAATAAAAAAGTAGTATAACAATAACATGTTTGATACTTTTATTTTCACATTGAAATACTTTTCACTTAAAAGGCAAGCCAGAAGAAGTGAGTATTCCTGCCTTCAACTTTTGTGTAAAGTAGAAAAGGTGTAATGTGTAAAAATCCTTTATGGTACGAGACCCTCCAACACAGCTGCCATCGTCTTGCTTCCTACGTAGCCTAGTCTGGCTTTGAACTCGGGATCCTACCACCTCGTGCCGAGTGCTAAAATTACAGGTGTGTATCACTGCGCCAGGGCCTGATGAAGCTTTTTAATCCAAAAAGTGGAAAAAGATGATGACATTAGCAGTAAAGAAGTGTCATCTGTGTTTTTGTGAGAGAGGTCTTTCAGACCTTGTAGAGTAGCTGAAGAGAAGTCATGCTTCTCACCAGTGACTCCGGTGGCTTCTCTGTCTCTGTCAATCAGAAAGGATGTAAACGTGCCACAACCTTGAAACCCCTCTACTGTGGTTTTCTTTTTTACATAGAACCAAAGAATAGTCATTTGACAGCATTTAAAATATAATCGTTTCCTTAGGAGCTATTTCGCTAGTGGATTTACAAAAGAAACGAGGATAGTGCCATCTAGTGGTTTAATTGAAGAAAATCAGTTACGCACCCCGCTTCCCTTCCTAGTTAAGTTTGGTTTAGTTTCCTCCATAAGGATCTGACATGAAAGCATCCGTAGAAGGATCACTGCACCTCTCCAATCAGTACTTCAGACATGGCCATTCATCAGTCTTTTTCAGGCCATATTCCCTATTAAACTCAATAGAATATGATTCAGAACACACAAGATTTTTCCACAATTGAAAATACTTACAAAGTACCATGATTACTTGAAGAGATTTTTTTAAGAAGCTAAAAGGTTAAACAAAAACTAAATTGGTTAAATTAATATTTACAAAAATTAAAATAATTAAAATAAAACCTATGTATATAATATGTAAACAATTATGTATACTTATGGCTGTACAGTGATGTTTCCTGAAGACTGTCAAAGCTAAGTTCTTTTGATTGAATTGAATACATTCATTAGGGCTGGCGAGATAGCTCTGGAAAGGCACCCATACCGCAGAGCTTGATAACTGATCCAGTCTCCAGGACATACATAGTGGGAGAAGAAGAAAGACTCTCACAAACTGGCCTCCCTGCAAGCGCCGTGGCCATGACATTTGCATGCACATGTACAGGGTCAAAAATAGATAGTTTTAAAAAATTCTTCATTACAGCAAGAGTGCATATAAAATAATATTCCACTAAATATTATCCATAATTGAATTGTATTATAAGATACTTCTGTAGTACTGTCTAATAAACTTAACATACATAAGCATTTAAATATCTATAATTCTAGCAAAATAGTAATATATAAATCCAGATAAGTCGCTAGTAATAATATTTACTTTCCTTATTAATATAAGCTTTTTTCCTCTGTAAAAGAGAATCATTCCATTCTATTGGAGATCTATTTAATTTCTTTTTTTTTTCCATTTTTTATTAGATATTTTCTTTTTTTTCCAACTTTTATTAGATATTTTCTTCGTTTACATTTCAAGTGTTATCCAGAAAGTTCCCTATACCCTCCCCCCTCCCAGCCCTGCTCCCCTACCCACCCGCTCCCACTTCTTGGCCCTGGCGTTCCCCTGTACTGGGGCATATAAAGTCTGCATGACCAAGGGGCCTCTCCTCCCAACGATGGCCAGCCAGGCCATCCTCTTCTATATATGCAGTTAGAGACATGAGCTCAGGGGGTACTAGTTAGTTCATGGTTATTCTTCCACCTATAGGGTTAAAGACCCCTTCAGCTCCTTGGGTACTTTCTCTAGCTCCTTCTTCCTTGGAAACCCTGTGTTCCATCTACTAGCTGACTGTGAGCTTCCACCTCCATGTTTGCCCGGCATTGGTATAGTTTCTCCCGAGACAGCTATATCCAGGCCCTTTCAGCACTATCTTGCTGGCATATGCTATAGTGTCTATGTTTNGACTAAACTAATAAGACTAAAGACCATTTTGGAAGAGATTTTGAGGCAACCAAGGGTGAAAAGGTAGAACAACTGGCCAGGTTTAATAGCCACTTAGGTACAGGACTGGCCAATACGATTGAATACTTACACTCCAAGGGTATGCAGAGCGCACCTTTAATATACTTTATCGCCACAGGTATCAACTTGGTCAAAATCAGTGTGAAATAGTGGAAATAGTCAAAGCACATTTTTATTGATTAAAATGCTACTTGTAGAGCACCAAATGCATGTTAGGCACTGATGACAGGCACCAGAGCTCCAAAAACCAGTGCTCTCTGCTTTAGGAAATCCGTTGCGTAATCAGACGACTGGTAGGCGTCGGCGTAGCTACAAATCATCTATGAACTTCTCAACAATGCAAATGTTCCACATCTGCTTATAAAGAATAATGATGCAATTAGCATGAGGGATTATAAATGCATATTTATAATGCTGTAACTGCATATTTATAATGCAAGCTGTAAGATTTATGTCGTTGTTGCTGTTGTGACAGTGTCTCACAATGTAGCCCGAGCTGGCCTAGAACTTGCAGTATTTTGCTTCCAAGTGCTGTGATTACAGACAGGTGCCGCCATGCTTGATGTAAGTGGTGCATTTTAAGACATTCACTGAGACACTACCCGACCGGTGGTTCAGACCACAAGAGAAAGGTGATGGTAGGGACCTCTTTTCAAAGAAACTGACAGTACCTTGAATTTCTGAATAAGATCTAGGCTTATTGAGGAAAGAGAGGGAACTTGGACAACGGCCCCATAGGATGAGAAAGTGTGGACCGGTAGTAAGCACTGTTCTAGGTTTGGGATTTAGGAGTTGAGAGAAAGATAGGAGGAAGATGAGATTGAAGAAGAGAAAGGGGAGAGGTGTGGAGGTGGAGAAGGCTGCAGGGGAAAACTGCGTTAGGGAGGGAAGGAAGGACCCATGGTAGAGCAGAGTGTGGGTGGGGGATTTGGTTCCACAGCTCAGCAGCAGTGCGCCCTCTACTTTCCTCTCCTTGTACACACTTCGCTTTGGCCTTCTTCAAGCTCAGTGCTTTGTGTTTAATCCTCTGTGCCTTTGATCAGCGGTCACACTGTTCTAGGGACATACATCATCTCACTAGGACAAATGTCACCACCAGCCCGAGCTTAGTCCTTAGCCTCCTTTCCGGAGCTGCTGGTAGCCTTAAAAGGCACTTCTGCCGGTCAGGGCTTTACATAGAAATTATTTCTCTGAACTCTAACCTGTGCAAAACCTGTGGTCAGGTCCTGGCAGAAGTATTATGGTGTTGCTAGTCCTAGAACAAGGTCAACCAACGAGTTTGAAGTTCCCAACTGTTCAGTGATAGAAGCAATGGTGGCCACTAAACAGCCATTGTTGTTAATGGTTTCTCCCTTCCCTGCCTCACTGTTTCCTGGGATCAAGTAACCAACGTGTATTCAAATCTTGCCTTGGAATTTGTTCTGGGGCCCACCAAATAAAGGTAATAAATCTCCTAAAAACCCAGAGAAAACAGGAAAAAGCAGCTTTTTGCCATTTATTCGTGTGCAGGTGAATACTTGGAAAGATTCATTCAGTTGTTTGGATCACTTAGCTGGTAAATACTAAAAGCCCAGATTTGAATCTAAATCAAGTGTTCTTAACACTAAACTACGCTGCCAATTCCAAGTACCAAGATGCAAAGTTAGCCTCATTGTTGTGCTACGAAAGCCAGGGGCAGTCTGTCTGTCTGTCAGTTTGTTCTAAGGTACCAGAAAACTGACTAGTATTTTCATATTCTGATTGTAATTATTATAACTGTTGAACTTGAGACATGTCTGCTAGCTCCTTATGCCTTTTGTTGCTCACTTTAGTAGGCTGAAAATTCATCTTGTAGTTTCTTTCCCTTGCAGAAAATGGCAGTCATAGAGAATTTAAAAGCTGACGGGGTCACTTTTTTGCAGGCAGTCAACTACAATCGCATACTGGAAAGTAATTCAGCTCATTATGCATTCTTAATCTGTTCCTATACTGGTTAGTCTCTCTCTCTCTCTCTCTCTCTCTCTCTCTCTCTCTCTCTCTCTCTCACACACACACACCTTTCCCATAACACTTTCTTGGTGTGCTTTTTCTTGAGTAAGAATAAGAGGTGCAAGTGAGTGAAGAAGAGAAATAGAAATGAAGAAGAATTACATCTAAAACTCCTGAGCAGCCCAGAATTTCTTCTCCTTGTCCATGATAGACTGAAGTGACTCATGTAGCTTCACACGTGTAGGAAAACACTGAGGGGGTGGGGCAGGGGGCGGGCAGATCTGATCTCAGCTCCTTCACCAACTGGCTGTATGGCATTGAGCAGATCACCTCACTCCTCAAGGTCTTTGCTGCTCTCTGAAGAAGGAGGAGGAAGAGAAAGAGGAAAAAGAGTAGGAAGAGAAGGAAGAGGAGAAGGAGGAGGAGCTGGAGGTGGTGGGGTGGTGGTGATGGTGGTAGAGGAGGAGGAGGAAGAGGAGGAGGAGGAGGAAGAGGAGCTGCTGCTGCTGGTGGTGGTGGTGTGGTGGAGAAGAAGGAGGAGGAGAAGGTGGAGGAGGAGGAGGACAATTAGAAGAGTTCAAATGTAGTGTGCTGCCTGTTTCAGCATTTCCGTGAGTCTCTCACTCTGAGATAGCTTACATCAAGGCTGAAGGAGAAGCAGCATTGCCTGAGTATCCCACTTTACACTCTGCAGAAATTGTGGACTACTAAATTCACGTGTTTGCTTTTGCTTCCCCTGTCATGCAGAATGTCCTTCTCTTACAGAAGTTCAAGCCGATCTTTAAAATTCTTAATGATTACAGAAATAATCGGGCCCGCCCCTACATCCCTAAGTATTTATTATCGCAGCACTCATGCATGTGGCACTTAGCATTTATAGCACAAGAAAACCCTGTGAGAGACCTTACAGTGAGCATAGACTATAGTTTAATTGCCGGAGAAGTGGTTTGAAGTGTAGTTCTCAACATGAGGTGGAAAAATCCCATTGAGAATTACTAATCTAAGTCTCTGCTCCTTTCTCCATGATCAGACGCATGCTAGCATGCCATACACTGCAGGATGAAGATAATTAGTATATAAATGAATTCAAATACCCATATACTCCATAATGCACAAAATGAAACAGTACCTTGCAGTGGGAGAAGGGACTCAAAAAAGGAGATCATAATTCCCACCTGCAGGGGGCAGCAGCGCCTCGACTGTGAGGGTTCAGAGCCTATGTGCTGGATCTTGCTTCTTTAAGAAAAGCCCCACTCTGAAAGTCTTTGTTCTTTGTTCCTGATTTTATAATGTTAGCAACAAAGCCAAGTATTTTAAAAATACCCTTTTAAGGTCTTCTTTGGTGGTAGGTGGCCTTTTAGGCTATGATCATTTCTTCTTCAGTCCAACAGTCTTTCGAACAGTGTCTAATTCACTAAACCAGCTTTGTGATAAAGAAAACGAACTTGACAGGGCCACCTGTCAATCAGATTATCAGATTCCCTCTCCCTTTCTTCCTCCCTTCCCCCTCCTGTCTCCTTTCCCTTATGAAACCTCATAAGATAAATACATTAAGTTAAATTACATGCAACACACGAGTGGTGGGGGTGGGGGTGCGGCGGGAACAACTGCAAAACAGAAAGGCTTAGCTGTGTTTCCTGGAGGTCTGCTCCTGTTGAGCTTCCCAGTGGGCTCCGAACCAGTGTGGCCCACTTATTTTTGTGTCCTTTGTGTCCTTTCTCTCTGCTTATGCTCCTTTGGCCTCCTTGGGACTTGTGCCTTCTCAAGTTGTAAGTTCTTCATAATAAACACCTGTCTCTCTTTTCTACTACATTTTAAAAGCCGTTCCTTCTGGAAACTTCCAACCTCTTGCAAACATAGAATAATATTCTCAACCCCTGTGTGCTCAACCATCCTCAACAGGCACAGACCAACTGTGTGTATTCTGGAAAGATGATTATATGTTCTTCCCAAGGCTTTACAGTCTTAGTATTGTAGTAGTATTAGTCTCAGTTTTTGTAGTATAAGAAGATGTTCCTTATGAGACATACTGTATAGCTTGAATAAAATATATAGACAAAGGGTGGGCCTTTGTTTGTTAACTCTTACTTTTGTGGGTGTATGCTGGGGATTGAACCCAAGGCTAACCATGTGCTGCACCATTGAACCACACTCCTAGCCCAGCAACTCTACTATTAATAATAAAAGAGAAAGCGGTAAGCAGGAAGGGATAGAATTATAATAGATAAATGTTAGAGGAGGAAAAGATTTCTCACATTTCCAGGTAAATCTATGGTTTGAAATGTAGGCTAGTCTATGGTTCCCATTATTAAAAAACAATTTCAAAATGTGTTTTACATAAGTCTTAGTTAGGAGTAGAAATGCTCTGGTTGCTTCTGATTAATAGCATCCGACTTCCAATGCCAGTGCACCACAAAGGCAAGGAGTTTTGTGTTTTGCTGATTTGTTTGAATATTCCATTACTTTTTACATTTCCATAGAAATGTAGCACAGTGCCACTTATTTGAATGAATGATTTGTGCTTTCGTAAACACATACACAGACACATATGTACATGAACACACATAAGTATATCCCTCTGTAACTTCCTTTTCTGTGGGATGGACTAGACACAGCTTGGGCAATCTATAACACAAGTTTGTTCGAAGGAGGCAGAAGACCTAAGGGCTTGTGGATTGGAAGGACTTGATGTTGAGTTCCCTGAGTGTTTTGTTCTAAGGACCCTAGAATGTGTGATGGAGGAGTCGGCCACCAGCAGGCACAACTCAACACAGTAACAAAACATAAAATGCACAGAGAAAGCCAGCTTTCTTGAGCCAAGTACATCAAAAAAGATAAAATGTCAGGAAATTGACTGTTCCAATGCAGAAGGAAACAAACCATGGCTTCTTCCACACCCATGCCAGAGGGGCTGAATGGAGATGCTTGAACTCCCAGCTGTAGCTCCACTACTTCATAATCTGCCTTCCTTTAGATCACATTTGTGAGATACTTAATTGTGCCCATTTCTTCCCTCCCCCAACTCCCCAACAAAGCTAAGTTCTCAGTGAGTCCTTTCTCTTAACATTTCCCACGGCATAAACACTCCATGGTGTGCTTTCTTCCATGTCTCACAAAACCAAACAAAAACCAAACTCAGCATCTTCATCCGTAAGTAATTCTGGTGGCTTTTGGTTAAGGAATATTGGCCATATGAACTGGCACTAATCTGTATTATATGAGTTTTTTACTCAATTGATTAGTATATTCTATCTACTTCTTTTACTTTCTCTTCTTTGAGTAATGATCTTTTTAAGGCACAGTGCATGCTAGTTCATATAGCAATACTTATTCCTGTTCTTTTTAATAGTTAAACATGCATTCCATGACATTTGTGAGTATATTTATCCTGCTCTCTCTTTACAAACAGTTGGCATCTTTGTTTTCAAGCTTCATGGACAGCCTTATATATATCTCAGGCACAAATGCAGGCAAAGCTAAAAGATAGCTTCAGCTTTGAGAAGTGTCAGTGACTCCAGTCTCCAGGCAGGAACTGGAGAGAAGGTACAGAGTTAGAGTGCTTATTGTCTCATTCCCAAGACCCAGGCCTGGCTCACAATTGCCTGTAAGTCCTGCTCCAGGTATTTGACATACCTTTCTGACTTCCAGGGACATCTCCATATAGGTGGCACAAACACTCACCCCCAACCACACCCTGACACACACAAACACACGCATACATTTTCTAAAAATTAAAATATTTTAAAAACCTGGTTCAAAAGGTGTGTGCACTTCAGTGTTGATGCTCATACCCAGTCTACATGGCTTCCCAAAGCAGTTTCTCTAAGTCCCCTGTCAGTCATGCTGAAGGGAGCCTTATCCTACTGCCACAGGGCACCTTTGTTAACACACCCAGATCTTTGCAAACCCAGGACATGAAAATTGACGTTTTGTTTTGGGGGGGCACTTATCTTATTTTTAGGGTTCAGTAAGTCATGAGTACAGCTAGTTACAGATCTTTAAATGGTCTGTATTCTTACATTGTATATAAACTAGTATTGCAGCAATGCATGATATGTGTACATAAGAGTGTGGCTAATCTTTATATTTTTTATTTCATAAAATAGTACAGTTTTTATTCTACTGACTCTTTCCTGTGAAGTTTATCACCTAACTTTCCAAGTGCATTTCTGTGTTCTCTCATCTTAAGCCATGGAAGTTCCTGCTGTGATTCTTGGCTTCATTTACACATATTGACTTTAACTTTGATATTTAAATATTAATAGTTCAAACCTTTAAAGATTTTTGTTGTTGTTGTCATCGACTTTTAAATTTTCAGTTTCACTTTACTACCTTTTAAACATTAAATATGTACATATATATGTATATATTTGTGTGTGTGTGTGTGTGTGTGTGTGTGTGTGTGTGTGTGTGTGTTTAGGTTTGATATTCTGTGAATTAGCTGAACTGGCCCTTCTTTTCCTGTAATCCTATTTTCTCTTCTTTCTGTCTTCTCTTCCTCCCTCTCTTTTACTACCCTTTGGACTCATATAATCTGTTGCCACAGCAATCACTTTGTATAATTAGATGCCCCAATTTGGGGAGGAAAGAGAAGAATTTTTCAGGAACATTATGGTTTATTAAACGAAAAGAACCATTCTTTTGCTCCCCCTCTAGATGTTGTCTTGATGTTGTATGTAGGTGGCAGCTAAAAATAACCCTATTAATATTCTCCTCTGTGTTGTATTCACTAGCATGTTTAGTGCCTCATTACTAATGAGAATTCATCAAAAAATAATGTAGAATTCTGTGTCTGATGGTTGTAATAAGAGCACAATTTGAGTTCAAAGACATCTTGTGAATCTACAAATATGTATATCTAAATACAACTTGCTTGATTATAAAAGTATAAAGCAGACAGAGGACATGAAATTGCTTTTTATTTAGCAAGCCTCTGAAATGCTAGTTTCAGGCCTACCACTAGCTACCAAGTGTCCTGATTTGAAGAAGAGAGCTGAGATTAATAGATCATTTTCTGTTTTATGCAATACTTCATACACAGTAGGGGCACTAAGAATGACATGAATATTTTATATATTTCATAAAGATAGAGGGAAAGATTTTGAATGCTCTCACTATAAAGAAAAGACAAATATTCAGGGAGATAGATGCATTTAACCTAATTTAAGCAGTATACAGTGTAAACATACAGCAAAAATAAATAAATAAATAAAAACCTCAAATGGGTAAATAATCCTTTGAAAGTTAAAAACAGCCCCTTAATAAGAATTTAGAGGTTTTCTAACTTATGCTATACTTTATAGGATATTCTGGTCATGATGTATACGTTCTTTTTAGTCTAAGTGTTACTAGAGTCATCCTGCTGGAAGGTAACAGTAGGCTGCTACTGTAGTCTACTTACATATAGGAAGGTAACTACCTACTGTTGGAAGCCGGAAATGTTGATTATCATAAACCTACTTGTGACTAGCTAAAGGTTCTCAGTTTTGATTTCAAGAGGCCAAGTTCAGGATGGTGAGTGTCCTGATTGTCCTCCCATCACAAGCCCTTCTATAGGAGGGAAGGACCTGAAACCTGTATTCACCTCTTTTCCCTTCAAACACATAGAACACAAAATCTCTGCCAGTATGGCTCTGAGTCACCTCTCAGACTTCCACAAGGCAAGGACCATGCCATAAGGGTGTGGATCCCTGCCATGGACTGGACCCAGTTGGCCCCCCTCAATCTGTGGGAATCAGGGGTTCAGACAGATGGGCATAGAGTCGACAGGACTTGACAGACAGACACAGACATGAAAGAGTGTGCTAGATCTGAATGTAATTTGTCAAATCGAGCATCAAACTTTTTATACAAAAGAAATAGGGAAGTTAGGTGACACACCGGCAAGGTACAATGATGTTACTGGATTCTTACACAAAACAGAGGAATGCAAACATGGAAGGACTGGCAGGAACCAACTGGGATAAAATTCAATGTTAACAACTGGGATCAAAAACAGCTCCACCTAAGGTTCACTTAATCTTAGAAGCCAGGGCAAGGGCTTTGTGCCCTTGCCATAGTTCCTATTCTAGTTCTATTGTATAGTCCACCTTCCCCCTAGGCAATTGTAAATACTTGTATTTGAGTGTAACTCAGTTCTCTATAGTTCTAAGTATCTACTCTGGTTCCTCCTTAGATCACAAACTTCCTTCTTCCTAGATAATGGTAAATTCCTGCATAGGACAGTGTCTTAGCTATCCATGACCAGGGTCGGCTCAAGGACTGCCTAGAATCTAACTTAGCTATATGTCAAATAGAGGCACTTATAATAAAACAATATTAGGGGAAAGCATACAGATCCGTTTACCAACTAAAGCAAGGACATTGGAGCATTTGTTTGTTATACAGGATGCCACGGTTCCAGGAGACTAAGTTTCCATGAACTTTTTATCTCGGGACTGCGCCCAGGCTTTTCAGCCTGTCAGGCTGGTCACTACTTGAATGGATGTAGCAGATCCCTAAGACCAAGGCTGACCAAGACAACCAACTGTGAGATGGGGCTTGGGTTTGCAGAATGGAACATTCAAATTCATATATTGGAGGCTCTATACAGTATAATTTAGAGGCAGTAGGAAGAGAAGGCAATGTTCTGGCTCCTTCCATATTATCAGTGTTCAGTGTTGTAATTTCTTTTCCTGTTGATATAAATATTCTAACAAAAGCAACTTCATGAAGACCTGGTTTGTAGGCCACAGTTCGAGGTACAGTTTATCATAGCAGAAAAACAACAGAATCAGGGGTTTGAAGCTGTTTGTCACACCACAAGCTGTTATGCAGTAAATTCTTCCCCGTCAATACACTTCATTTCTTCATTTTGGGGCATTTTAAGACATTCTAAAGCAGTGTTTTTCAACCTTCCTAATACTGCAACCCTTTAATATATTTCCTCATGTTGTGGTGACCCCCCAACTATAAAATGATTCTTGTTACTACTTCATAACTGTGATTTTGTTACTGTTATGAATCATAATGCAAATATTTGATACGTAGATATCTGATATGCTAATCCTATGAAAGGGTCATTTGATCCCCAAAGGGATCATTACCCATAGGCAGAGAATTCTTTTATAAAGGGAGGGAAAACTTTCCACCCCACAGGGAAGTTTAACTCCCTTAAACTGAGGGAGGAAACAACTCAGGTGCCTCAGAAGGTCCCTGAGACAGACTCAGGGGGCCCCTAAGCATATATGCGCAGCAAGGCCTGCTGAGAGAACTCTGTAGCCATCAACCATGTCTGGGGGCTAGGGCTGGGTGTCAGTGATGCTCATGTCTTTGAGTCACTCCTGCTCCTCTAAGCAACCTCTCACCCATACTTCTATAAGTAACCCCAATAGAATTTGTTGGTTCACCAAGTTGGGCTTGGATGGTATCTTTGGTCTGTCACGGATTCTCTATCTGGGCTGCATAGATGTTCGCTGATACCTCTACAGAAATAGTGTCACATAACTCACACATCAGGAAACAGAGAAGGATGAAGGAAGGAATGCTTGCTAGTTCTCAGCTCTTTTTTTTTTTTTAATGTTTTATGTAGTCTAGAGTCTTAGTCCTGGGACTACCCACTGTGCTACCGACAGTTGGAGGGGCTTCATCTCTCAGTTAATAAAATCAAAGTAATTCTCCATAGATAGCAGAGAGGATATTCTCCCAGGTGATCCTAAGTGTGTCAAGCTGTCGATTACACTGAAGATCATAAGCACTCAATGCCTGCACTTTTTCTTACTGAATTGTATTGGTGAGTTTGCAGTGAAAGAGTTAGTTGTTTAAGAACTCAATGAATCTGGTTTTGTTTTCTTTCTCTAATGTCATACTCTCTTAGCTGTCATATCCTTTTCATGGCTTGTAATTCTAGTTATTTGGGGGGGGGGGCGTGTTTCGAGACAGGGTTTCTCTGTGTATCCCTGGCTGTCCTGGAACTCACTTTGTAGACCAGGCTGGCCTCGAATTCAGAAATCCGCCTGCCTCTGCCTCCCGAGTGCTGGGATTAAAGGCGTGTGCCATGCCCGGCTCTCTAGTCATTTTTTGTGGACTAGAATGGATACGAATTAGTCAACCTCTCATCCATTGTGGAGAACATCATGGGTGGTGCAGTGGGCAGACTCCTAATTATAAATATTGAAACAGAATCTGCATTAAAGATAACCTCAGAGGCACCTAAAAAAACAAAACAAAACAACAACAACAACAACAAATCCCCCAAAACCTCAGCACTTCCCCTTGAATTAATTTGACCGAGAGCAAGGCAAAGTTGACTTCTCTACTTTCTCTCTGTATTTCTCTCTGCTTGTAGATTTTGGTAACTGGCTTTGTCTGTAGCCTGTCTCTGAATATGATCAATCTCTATTGTCTGTGTTTCTAACCAGCAGGGTTGTACTGTATTTATTGAGAAGCACAGAAAACTTGTCATTGGTAGGAAATAGGAGATACTTTCTAGAAAATTTTAACGGAGTTTTACAAAGTTAAGTTACTAACTCCAACTGACCCCAAAACATTTAGTACTATAAACAGCATTATCAAACTATATCCATACTCAACACATGGATATTTGCCATGTAAGCTTGCTTTCTATCTATTGGCTGTTCTAAGTAAATGATTACCACAGTGAACACATGTATCACTCTGAGGTAGAGGCATGGAGGAGTACATAACTTCAAATCAAAGGGATGCTTTAGCTTAGGTTGTAAAAGCTGATTACATGGGAATCCAAGGCTCGTAAAGTAGATGATTATTCTCTTAAAGGTAGGCTAAACAAACAGGATACCTGGCCGGATACCAGGTCAATTTTTAAAGATATTTATTTTTGTGTATTTATTTATTTATTTATTTTGGTTTTTTGAGACAGGGTTTCTCTGTGTAGTTCTGGCTGTCCCGGAACTCACTTTGTAGACCAGGCTGGCCTTGAACTCAAATCCGCCTGCCTCTGCCTCCCAAGTGATGGGATTAAAGGTGTGCGCCACCACGCCCGGCTTTGAGTATTTATTTTTATGAATGATCTGCCTTCAGAGATACCCAGAAGAGGGAATCCAATCCCATTACAGATGGCTGTGAGCTACCATAAAGTTACTAGGAACTGAACTCAGGATTTCTGGAAGAGCAGCCAATGAAGTTAACTGTGGCAGCATCTCTCCAGCCCTCGGGTCAAGTCTTAAATCACCGCACAGTGTACTACTAAGTTGGCTGTATGGTCCAGCAAAAATTTCAGTCTCTTTGAATATATGAGATATTTTCATAAAATCATTCTTACTACAGAATCAAATGAAAGAGTGAAGAAAACCGATTTAAAACTTGCGTGGTGGCACACGCCTTTAATCCCAGCACTCGGGATTAAATCTGCCGCACAAAGGCAGGCGGATTTCTGAGATCGAGGCCAGGCTGGTCTACAAAGTGAGTTCCAGGACAGCCAGGGCTATACAGAGAAACCCTGTCTCGAACCCCACCCCCCCAAAAAAATCCTAGAAAAAAGGGCAAACAATAAAGCATTGCCTAATACACACACACACACACACACACACACACACACACACACACACACACTTATTATTTAATTCTTTAGGACGTGTCATTGGTCATTGTTTGCTTTGTTAATGCACCTTGGTTCAGTTTGTTACTTACTGTTTGTAAGAATTCATGCTGCTGAAATGGTAGCTTTTAGACTTTACCCTATGGAGATGCAAATGTTTTTTGTCTAGTAAAAAGAAAGTAGCTGTAAATATTCATTTATTTTGAATACACAGTGTTAAGATGTAGGGTGTTAAAGTTCTGAGTTCGAGGCCAGCCTGGTCTACAAAGTGAGTTCCAGGACAGCCCAGGGCTATACAGAGAAACCTTGCCTTGAAAAAAAAAAAGTTTAAACTTATTCCAGACCTTCTTTAACAGGCTGTGACTACTCTTAACTTTTCTGTAAATCAGCTACTCCATCTTTCTGGTCTCCTCAGTAAAGAGTTAAATCGATTTTGGAAACATTTATTCTATATTTATATGATTGGCATATCTTTAAATTTTGAAAATTGTATTTTGACAATTATTAGGAGTTAACCTCATTCTAAGGGGTTACATGAACTGGGTGACTGGTGTTGCCGTTATTCATGACAGAAGGAAAAAGAGGAGAGAATACATTAAAAGGAAACGGGGATGATGCCAGATTTTGTTTTGGCACATTAGGCTCTATTGAGGTACAAGTATATAATCCACAGATAGAAATATAAGTTTCAGGAGTGAGATAACTAGAAGGGTACAAAGGAAACACTGAAAAAAAAGTTAGTCATTAGCATATAGGTGATACTTCAAGAGAAAGAGTAAAGTTTGGCGATTGATGGGGAAGTCAACATTAGAAGAAGCTAGGAAAAGCTTATGAGAGGTACGCTGGGAGAGTGGTTTCAAGAGCAAGTGCTTAACCATCAGGTGGGACTCAGGGATGCGAACTGAAAAGAGGCAATTGAATTTAGTAACTAGCAAGTATGCAATGACCTAACAAAATGTTCTGAGAGAAAGGAAAGGCTTGATACGCCTTGAGTTGGGAGAGAGAGAGACCCGGGAAATGGGTATTGGTGATACAGATGGCCCTTTAAGGAAATTTAGGTCTAAAATCTTCATTAAAACACAGTATCAGTTCAAAGTCTGGTAATATCTTTTCATTACACTTAGAATAAAATTCTCTGTGTCACCGTGGTGTACTGCGATCCAGAACTGTGCTTCTCAGTTTAATTTCTTGTATCATTTCACTTCGCTCATTATGCTTTGCATTGTTCATCCTCTGCCTCTAATGTGCCAGTCAATGCCTTTTCCTCTCAGGGCTTCTCCGTTTGATGCAGCCTCCTTCTCCAGGGCAGTGGCAGTGCAAGGAAGACACATTACTTACATCCTCCTTTAAGAGGACCTACTGTGAGCAGCAGAGGTAGTTATCACTCAGCATCCGTAGGGTCACTCCTGCACTCAACCCTGGGCGGGCAGTGACAAAAGAGTCACTGGGTATGGTCACCTGTGACACTTGACCTTTGTGAACTCCCTCTAAGGGGAAATTTTCTGGGAGGCCCCTAATGGACTGACTGAGATTTTCTTACACCCTGTAAATCACTGAAGTTCTTGCTTTCTTTTTTCATGGGTCTCAGAACTGCCTTGCTGTCTGAAGGCTGACGAATCTTCTGTTTGTAATATATTACTGATTCACAGTGTTCCCTGGCCTCTCTTCTGTCTCTTGGAGGGACTGAATGTGACAGTGGCAATCATTTAACCTGTCAGAGCAGCTGCCACTCTGCGGACACTTTTACTGACCCACAGCTCCCAGGCCCCACTTACTGACAGTCCCTCATTCTGTTTTCCTATATTGTTGTCCTACCTTTTAATTCTTAAACTCTGCGGGTGTTGGTTGCTGGTTTTGTGTGCTATGTTTAAGGTGAATCTGAGACATTTTGAACATTTTACCTTGAAAAACCTCAGTTTGCATCTTTAAAAAGAACATTTTCATAAGTGGACAAAAATATTATTAGAATGCCTGAGAAAATTAATGATTTCTTTGTGTAATTGAATTCCCCATTCATACACAAATCTCTTCAATTATCTCCATAATGCCTTTTACAGCTGCTTTGTCAAAACTTGCATCTAAGCCAGGACAAGGATTTTCTGGAGTCCCTAAGTCTTTTAAAATCTAAGTCAATCTCTTTTTTCCCACTCTTATTTGTGGAGGTAAGGACAGTTATCGTAAAGGAAGCTTTCCTTTTGTGACTTGTCTGGTTGTTTCTTCACAGTGCCTTTATAAAAAGGAGCCTCCCCTTTCATTAATTCCCATCTGAGATGGCACCAGTTAACCAACAGCTAGCTCTCCATTCCTCTTATCTGGTGTCTCTATGAACTGCTTATTTGTGGTTATTTTCTATAAGCAGAATAAAATATCTTTTTTGGTGCTTGGATTATTTCACTTAATGCAAAGAGTTTAAGGATCAACCCTGTTCTAGACACACGGAATTTATTTCATAAGGCCAAATGATACTTGATTGTAGCATCCAGTATGTGTTTGTTATCCATTAACTCATCAATCCATATGTATTTATTGGTTTCCACACTTTGACTAGTGTGGATAATACTACTATGAGTGTGTTTCCTGTTTGATTTTCTGTTTTCATTTTGTTTGGACATATACCTGAAGTATGCCATGCCCATTTTTAAAAAAAGAATCACTATTGTTTCACCCAGTAATATTTTATATTCATGCCTACAATCCTATGACATGGTGCTGGTGCTTGTCTGAGGGAATCACTCAGTTTGTTCCCTGGCATTGACAAAAAATTGGCCATCTGGGAAAGACGGAAGACCCTGCCCCTGAGAAAGGGAAAATAAGAGCTGTATGGTAGAGCATACAGGATGGTATGAGTCCTAAGGCTGGGTGTCCAATAAATGGATTCTGACTTGGCTTCTACCATTTCCACTGTTGGGCCTGCTCAGATGCCTGCCCCACGCCTTCCTACTATCTCTGCTCATAATGCCTTCTGTGACTAATGAGCCAGCATCTCGGGAAGCAGGGTCACTTTTGCATTCTTTGTTTGCCTATATTCTTCAATTCCCCGTCAATCCTACATCCATATCAACAGGCATTATTTTTTTGCTTCATTTTGTTATTTTATGTTTTTAACTGACATGATTATCATATAAAGGAAAGGGGTGTAATTTGATGTTTTGGTTTATATATACAGAATATTGATCAATTCAGGGTACTTAGCATGTCCATCTTTCAATACTTATCATTTCCTTCTATATCACAATTAACCCTCCTTCCTATCTACTTAGAGATGTGCAGTATATTATATACTAATTATAAGTTAACTTATTCTCTCATGTAATTGATTTTGAGCCTATTGTCCAATCTCTGTATGTTCCACTCATCAACCTTCAGAGTCTAGCTGTAGGGAGCCTAGCTGCCACTCCCTGAAGATGGCGCTGACTGCCTCGGCCTTATCAGCCTTGCTGGCATAAATAACTCCTAATATGGCATTAGGCTGTGTTGACAGTGACATGATCCTAAGCCCGAGAATATGATGCTAAAGCCCAAGATTTCCTGGTGTATGAGCAGGAGCTACGTGGCATTCTGTGAGTGGCCAGGATAGGGTTTACCTGGTTGCTTCCAATGGGGTTCTGGGCCATTCACCATGAAGCTTAAGCTGTAACTGCATGCATCAAGTATCCTGAGTAAACTGACTTGAGAAGGAACCTGTTTGATCTGTGTCTTCTTCCTGCTGGTCGGGGTGGGGCGCGGATCATCTAGCAACATTATTCTCTTCATTTTCTACCTCTATATGATGAACTTTTTAAAGAGTAGTAGACAAAACATTTAAATTCTTAGAATATTTAATCTCCGAAGGGGATTTCCTAATATTTTCGAGCAGGAAGTTGTCAACCATAGTCATTTATCTAGCCCTATAATTGATTTTCTTTAAAAGTATTTAAGTTTGTTTTCTTGTCATTGGAATAAAATGACACAGGAAAATATCTTAGGGAAGTGTGGTAGCTTTCCTAAGATTTGCCTTGGTCATGGTGTCTTTTCACAGCAATAGAACAATGACTAAGATAGGAAGTGGTGGTTGATTTTTGGCTCACAGTTTGAGGATATAGTCTACCATGGGAAGGGAGGCATGGTGACAGGCAGCTGGTTACATTGCATCTGCAATGAGGATGCAGAGAAAGACGAATAATACTGTTCAACTCCTCTTTTTTTGTTTTTAATTCAGTCTCAACTTGAGCCCAAGAAATGGTGCCATTTATACTTAACAATTGTTCTTCTCACCCCAATTAGCCTAATCTAGAAAATCTTTCAGAGATATACACAGAGATTTGTTCCTATGGCGACTTTAAATCCCATCAAACTGATGATCAAAACTAAGCATTATAGTAACTTAACTATTTCCCTTTTAAATTTAAATCAGTACGCTTGAACTATCTTGCTCTTCTTGAACAATGTATTTCTTATATTCCTTTTTTAAAAAAAATCTATCATATTTCTGTAACTTAGCTAGATTGTGTATGAAAGACACTATAATAGAGATGTATGCAAATTAGGTTGAACAGAAGGCTTCTTAGAAACAAGTTTTGTAAGGAACTGGCAGAGCAGATTGGATAGAGGGAGAGGGTGAACTATGAGGTGATTAAGATAGAAGCCTCAGAAGATTGGAGACTGAACCATGAAGTTCAAGAAGTCTTTGTTTGTTTTAGAAAAAACAAAAACAAAACGAACAAGCAGCCTTCCCCTTGTTCATACTGAAAAGTCTTTGGGTGCATCTTGCCTGCATGGAAGTTTTATATTATTGTTCAAGGTATCTACTTTGTGTAGAACAATTGCCCGGGAGGAACTGAGCTATGAGCTTATAGTAGCCAGTGCTGTTGGACTCTGGAGGAATAATGTTCCAGATTCTGAGAGGGGAATGTGAGTGGTACTCTGCTGCATTTACTATCACCTCATATAGTGTGTTTTGGCTTATGACATTTTAGAGAAATGATATTCTTTTTTTGCATATACACAATTATTTTATTTTCCTTTCTTTTCCTTTCCTTTCCTTTCCTTTCCTTTCCTTTCCTTTCCTTTCCTTTCCTTTCCTTTCCTTTCCTTTCTTTTTTGAGACAGGGTTTCTCTGTATAGCCCTGGCTGTCCTGGAACTCACTTTGTAGACCAGGCTGGCCTCGAATTCAGAAATCCGCCTGCCTCTGCCTCCCGAGTGCTGGGATTAAAGGCGTGCACCACCACACCCGGCTATTTACTTTCTTTAATAAATATGAACTTAAGTCTAAATTCAATGTTCAAATATTTTGTTCACAATTTTTGATTTTTAGTTGAAATCAGTATTTTCCCTTTAAAATGTAATTATTACAGAGCTCTCATCAATTGCACAGACCTTTTAAATAGTTTATATTTTTCTACTGACTAGAAAGATACCTAAATCATGAGTGGTATTGGGAGGTAATCAACAAAACACATTTTACATTTTCCTCAAATGCCAAACCAGACAATGAAATATTTTACTATACATTTAAGACGAGAATGAGTGAGCAGTGGTTTAGATTGTTCTTTACAATTCATAATCTTAACCAACACACAATGGGACCAAACCAAACTGTAACAGAGGTGATAAGAAGCGTGTGGGATATTTAACTGTTTTTGTGACTTCTGAAACTGATTTAATGGGATCCAAAAATGGTAATGAAGAAAGGGGTCTATTCCAGTGCTTTGGGAGTAGTTAATGGTATTTGAACTATTTAATTGTGCCACCTCTCACATATTCTTTGTGAAAGTACTTTATAGTAGCTGTGACAAATCTTAACACAAGTTTGCTTGTAGTTTTGAAAGCTATCTGCAGGCTTCGCTGGGGCAAAAAATGGTTGGAAAGACTGGGTTTCTTTTGGAAATGTCTAGCAGGCATATCTAGCCTTTTGAAATTGGGAACAAACTGTCATCTATAAAGTTTACTATGGCAAACTGCACAATTGAGTTATAAATCATTCTGCCAAATTCTCATAACTCTTTAAGTAATTGTCCTGAAGTCTGACAATCCTGCTTTCACAACTTCACTGTTAGATTCCAGCTTCTAGCATCTATGACTCAGGGAGATGCCTTTGACGTCTCTAGTTCTGTTCTAAAAACCAAGTTTTCTGGCCCTGATCACGGGTGGGGGAAACCCTGTACTTGTCAGAATTAGACATTGTGATTAGACTCTGTTCACCATCATGACCCATTTTAACCTTATATTTAAAGGTCTGAACTCTAATCACACTTGTAGACATCTTTTTCCTCATTATGTACCATATTTATGGATTCAGGATATCAAGATGTGGCCTTAGCTATTATTCAACCTACCACACTACTATAATCTATGCACAGCTTCCAGAATAGTCACTTATGAGTCACTGATATTTCTACAGTGTTTTAACTTACTACATAATATTATCTGTGCACTAACTATTTAAGAAATGACATTCTTGGTAAATTGTTTATTTTCCAAGAACTTTCTAATTATCTTTGCTTTTCTGTACAGAGATAAATATTGTCTTCACCATGCCAGTGAATGTATCCACCTTCTTTGTCTCCATTTCCATTGCTTGATAGTCATTTAATTTTTCTTTTTGAGAGTTTTCCTCCTAGTACCCATCAATCTGTTTCAAGCCAACCGCTTTTTAGGCTTCTTGTATTCCCTGTTCTCTTTGTTGACTTGTATCTTAGTTAGAGTTTTACTGCTGTAAACAGACACCATGACCAATGCAAGTCCTATAAAGGATATTTAATTGGGGCTGGCTTACAGGTTCAGAGGTTCAGTCCCTTATCATCAAGATGGGAACATGGCAGCATCCTGGCAGGCATGGTTCTGGAGAACCTGAGAGTTCTACATGTTCATCTGAAGGCTGCTAGTTGAATACTCACTTCCAGGCTAGGATTAGGGTATTAAAGCCCATACCCACAGTGACGCATCTACTCCAACAAGGCCATACCTCCTAATAGTGCCATTCCTTGGCCCAAGCTTATATAATTCATCACAACTTGTGTTTTCATTTACTATTGCTTCTAGGACAAATTCCTATAAGCTTGGTAGGTTAAAACATTACTGATGATGTCACATTTCTACAGATTAGGTACATAGGTATAGCATTGTATAAGTAATTTGCTTAGGGGCTTGCAATTCCTACCTAGGTATGAGTAATAACGTACCTTCTGGAAGCTTTTGAAGATGACTGTACTTTTGGAGACTGTTAATCCAAATCAGTTCCTTGCCTTTGTTCAATTGAGGTTCCCACTTTTCTTTTGAAGGCCATTTTATGACTTTAAAAGAAAAACAGCAGGGTAGGCAAGTTGTCTTAGTAGCTTCTCAGAGAAGGTGGGAGAAGCAGCTAAAGGCCAATGAATTTGAGTGTCTTTTAGCATGCCAAAGTTTTTTTTGCTAGTTACCTTTGCTACAAAATAAAAAATTATAAATGCATTGAATTTAAAGCACAGAAATTAGCTCAAGAATCTTAAAAATACTTGCACAAAAAATCCAACTGGATCAAATATATTTTAGTTGTAGAAACAGAATTTTATTTGATTACTTTTGTCTATATTGACCAAATCCAGTTTTCCAACTTTTGGTTACTTTTAGTTACTTTTATTTTCTTTGAAATAATTTAACTATGTATTAGAAGCATCAAATTTATAATAATTATTATTGTGTGTGTGCATGTGTGCCACAGCCATGGCACGTGTGTGTGGTGTCAGAAGACAACTGTTTGAGGTTGATTCTCTCTTTCCACAATGGGTTTCCAGTGGGGTTGCAAGGCATGAGAATACAACTTCCCTCATCAGGCTTGTCTGAGAAACACTTTTAAGCAATGTATTAGCTTGCTGGCCTATTTAAAACTTTCTTTTAAAGTATTAACTTCAAGTAATTTCTTCTTTATTTCACTTCCTAGAAGCATGTGAAATTTATGTGTTTCAAAAAAATTCTTCATATTAAATGAGAATATTTCACCAGCTTTTTAATTCTATCAAAGTTCCTTTAAAAAAATCTCATTATATTTTTCTCACTAATTTATTCCTTCTAGTTTATTTTGTCCTTTGTTTCAAACATCCATGTTTCATATGTCCATATGTTTCAAACATATAAATGGTTTATTTTCACCTTTATTTAATAATTTTCTTCTTAGGCTTGGTTTTATAATCTTAAAAATTCAGTAGCTTTTTTTTTCCACTAGTGTTCTTTAGTATATGATTTAATCTAATTTCCTTTTAAACTTGATAATAAAAGTACTTAATTTTTATATTTTAGGCAGGGTCTCACTAAGTCCTGGCTGACCTGCAATTCACAATGTAAAGAATTCAAAGATCTGCTTACATATCTCTTGGGTGCTGAGATTAGACATGTGTAACACCATGCCCAGTGAGTTCTTCAACATTTTTCTACTTTGGTTTTCGGAGTGCTATCATTTAGCTATTACTTTTTAGCTTTATCCTAACTCTTTACTTGTCCAAATTCCTATCTACAGGCCAGGCTTAACACATGCACAGCGAATTACACTGTGTCCTTCCTTCACACACAACCTTATATACAATATTTGCCGTTTCTAATTCCTAGCCCCCGTTTATTGTATTTATACTGATAAGCACTGCAGGTTAGCTCGGTAGTTTCCAAGTTTTCTACAATAATATCTCTTTATGTAGCAAGTATTTATGGAGCACCTAAGTTCCAGATATTTTATTTGGTACAAATACTCGTGTAAACAGAATCCTGGCCTTGAAAACAGTCAGTCTCGCAGTCTGATGATCTAAGTAAACTTTAAGAGGCTTGGTGAGGAGTGAAGATAAGACGCACATAAACACTTCATAGCACTAGGAAGTGAGAAGCAGACGCAAACAAACACATTTCCAATGGCACAAAAGAAAAGGGTGGTTTGGACAGTCTCATTGTAAATGACCTTAAAAATAACAAAATGAAAAGTCTAATCCATAATCCAGTCTGCTTTAAAAGCACTTGGGAGAGTTGTACGGGGGAGAACGCTTAGCTTGGTCCTTACTGAACTAAGAATAAAGAATGTCGCCTTTAGATTTAAGTTTCTCAGGTGCATCGGCCACCCCAAATTGTACGTCTTTTCGCAGACCTGGTTCCCTAATAACTGCTTTCTCGTTCTGAGCAGGCTGCTTGTGCTGTGCCTTTTCCCTTCCCTCGGTCGACGCCGTGCATGTCACGCGTGGAGCGTCGCCTTGCTTGCCTGAGTCTCGCGTGGTGACGCTAATACGCGCGCAAAGGATTCGGGAAAGTATCTGGCCAATCCAGAGGGGGCCAGAGCGACAACAGGGCCAAAATGTGTGTTTGATTGACATGAATGCTGACCAATGAAAATAGAAAAGCAGCGACGCTTCCGCCCAAACAGGCCGGCTGTTGGCAATTTCAGCCAATCGCGCCCAGAAACTTGTGTCTGGTGGGTGGTCCCCGAGCCGTGGAGGTTGGCGGCTGTTGAGCGGCTCTTGTGGTAAAGTCCCTGAGTGGAACATCTCTGTCGGAAGAGAGAATGAGTTTAGCTCTGAGGTCGGTAACGAGGAGGCCGCTCCTCCGTCCCCCAGAGGGCCAGGGCGGGCGTGGACGGGAGGCCGGGTCGGGGGCGGGTGCCGAGCGCCGAGCACCAGACCTCGGCGGTTCCCGCCTCCGGACACCGCCGCAGCCCGAGTGAAGTCTCGCGAGGTTTCCCTCAGGCGCCTGCGGGACTCGGCCTTGGTCGCCTGCTTCCCCTGGAAAGTCGTCGGAGCGCTCGCCTTTCTCCCCGGGTCCCGAGGCATTCTGTGCTCTCGGCGTCTCGGGTGGAGCTCGTTTCCGTGACACCGTCCTTTCACTTCCGCCCATCTCTCCCCCCATTGGCTCCTCACCTTGTCCATCTACACTTAAAGGTGTCCGGGGCGGGCCGCGCCGTGCCTTTGGCTCCGCAGGGTGACGAAGGACACGGGAGCTGGCGTGGGTGTGTGGCGAGTGGGGACAGCTGAGGTCACGTGAGGCGACTCCTGCTCGGCACCGAGTGAGCTCCCCCGGCTGGGCCACTGGGCGGGCGTCCCTGAGCCCGATGCTGTCCAGACGTAAATAACGCGAGCTGTTAGCCGAGTTTCAGGGTTTTGAGGTTTAAAGCTTCCATCTTTTAGAACGTGCTGATACACGTGCTGTCTCCTCGTTTAAACATTTGGACTGCTTTTTGCATTGGCAGCTTTCTTAAGGCAGACATTTTCAGATCCAAGTGCCCTTTTTAGATTTTCTTTAAGCTTCTCCAGAGTTTTAAAATGAAGACGTTTAACCTATCGTTTACATGTTAAGTGAGAGTTAAAACACTTTTAAACATCACGTAGACTTAGGCACTACTATTAGATGCTGTGATTTTTGGGTGTCTAGTATTTGAATGTTTAGACCCTTTTATATTTTGCCTGGCTAATATCAGTGGAATAAAACCACAAAGCACTGTTACAAATGTATAATCTAAAAACATTTTGAACGTACAGTGCAAAAGTAACCTTTTAAGGTTTTTTTTTTTTTTTTTTGATTTTTTTCGAGACAGGGTTTCTCTGTGTAGCCCTGGCTGACCTGGAACTCACTCTGTAGACCAGGCTGGCCTCGAACTCAGAAATCCGCCTGCCTCTGCCTCCCAAGTGCTGGGATTAAAGGCGTGCGCCACCACGCCCAGCTACCTTTTAAGTTTTATGGTTGATTTTTGTAGTAATTGTGAGAATCTATAAGCTGTCCAAAATCAAGTCTATTCTGGTTGTTTCGTTATTTATTTTTATGCTTTTGGTAGATGACATGAATAATATGTATGGTGTTTTCGGTGCTTTTGACTTTGATTAGGATTTCTCTTACAAAAGTACATTTGGACTACAGGACATTGATTTAGGGGCAGTTCCTTTATTTGCCAGACTACTCTGCTATGTTGAAATTTAGAAAACAAATCTTTGTCCTAAGTCGGGTTAAAGTGAACTAAAGACATTTTTCTGTGTCCTAGAGGTGAGCTTGTTGTAGACAAATCAAAAAGGAAAAAACGAAGAGAGCTCTCTGAAGAACAGAAGCAAGAAATTAAAGATGCTTTTGAGCTGTTTGATACTGACAAAGACCAAGCCATAGATTATCATGAATTAAAGGTAACAGGGCACTTTAAGACCCATTTTTATTTAACTCAATTGCATTTGTGACTGTTGCTTTAAAGTCTATTTTAGAAGCTTGTTTCGGAACTGTGAGGCTGTTTGTAGTGCCCACCCACAGGTGGTACAAGAAAACTTGGTAAAAATGGAATATGGCTTGTAGAACCTTTAATTAAGTGCATAATGATGGAAAGTATAACTTCTCCATTCACCCAGTTAAAGGGACAATTCTTGGCATGCCCTTCCCACTCTTGTTTTCCTCTGTGGGATGGTATAGCTCAGATTTTTAAAACACAATGGTTGTGGCCTATGCATGTTGCTTGTGCAGGCCTGTACATTCCATTGTGTATCTTGTGTCTTGTGTGTCTTCCAACTGTTGCCTTGCGACAGGCTGTCTCACTGAATTGGAAGTTCAGAACTTTGGCTAGGTTGGCTAGAGGGTGAACTCTAGGGGTCACTCCAATCTCCACCTCGTCACTGGCACCTGCAATCATGCCTGTCTTTTTACATGAGTGCTGGTGATTTGAACTCTAGTCCACCGAGATTGCAGGGCGAGGAACACTCTTACTCACTGAGCTATCTCTGTAGTGCACCCTAAACAGTTTTGAGATGGAGAGACCGCTGTCTTTTCTCAGACATTTCTGAGACTGAGCTTTTAAGATAGTACACTTAGTGTGCTTTTCTCTGTTACAACTGAGGGAAAATATCCAGTTTAAGGATTAAAATTATGAGTAAAGATAGAGGGGGAAATTGGTTATGAACACATTTCTTTTGTTCAACCCTGTAAGAAAGATAACATTTGATATCTTAAATGTTAACTGTAGTTTTAAATTGGGCAATATTGTAGGTGATTTTTAAGCATTTCAAGTAGGGGTAAAAACTATAGTGAGAGGATTATCTAAAAGTACTACAGGCCTGAAGCTGTGGCCTCAATCTTGAGGTCCTCTGTTAGCTCCTTCCCCATCCCACTTTTGTCTTGCTGCCGCTCCCTCCCGTACAGCCTGAGTTAATCCTGTACAGTGTCTCAGCCATTTGTTGGCATTGACCATCTTGGTTTGGGACTTGGTTTCACAGCTGGAGCTTCCTCCTTTCCCATTTGTCTTTACACTACCCTTACATATCTATCTTTCTTGCATTCTTTGACGATGTTGGTAGTTCATAAGCCTTTTCCTGGCTGCCCGTGCTCACTAAATAACGCTTGTTACTAATTACTTCTGCTCAGAGCCTCCCTGCCTGGAGAAGGTGGCAGCTCTGTTCACAGCCCTCGGTCCCAGGCTTTGTCTCCCATCCTTTCCACCAGCTCTTCCTCTGTTCAGTAAGGGATGCCTGACATAAAGTCTTCACTAACTAATGACACAGCTTTCCTTTCCTGGTACTAGTAGCAGTTTTCTGTTTAAACTCAGTCAGCTGAAACTAATTGCACCACAGTAGCTAATTATATATGCTCTGATGGGAAAGCCGATTGCTTGCTTGTTTGTTGAGAAAGGATCTTAATGTATATCCCATACTAGTCTCAAACTTAAGACAATCCTGTTTCGGTCTCCTGAGTGATAAGATTATAAAATTCCACTGTGTCAACCATGGAGGCCTGAAATTTTTATGCTTTTTTTTTTTTTTTTTACTGCTTTTATGCTCATCTAGCCTTTTAATATTTGTGATATGTCTTTAATCCCTGGTAACAAATAGTTATCTTTGTATTTAGTGCATTGTTTGATATATTTTTTTGTAAATTCTTTTTAATTAGTTGGTCATATAAAACAGCAAAATGCCAATGAAAATAATTTCTATTTTCAAAGTGAAAAACCAGGATGTTTCATATTCTTAAGTTAGAGGTAAAAATACAGAATAATTGTGCTTTAGTAATCTGTTGTTGTCTTTTAAGATGGAAAACTTTCTTAGAAATCAGTGATTACTTTTGCAAGGAGTGCTTTACAGTTTGTTTTTCCTTTTTAATCCAAAAGGTGGCAATGAGAGCCTTGGGCTTTGATGTGAAAAAGGCTGATGTGTTGAAGATACTTAAAGATTATGACAGAGAAGCCACAGGCAAAATCACATTTGAAGATTTTAATGAAGTTGGTATGTACTTAGTCGCCTTTATACCCAGTACTTGTTAGAAAATTATGAGATTTTTGTATGTTTTCAAAGAAAAAAAGATATTTCTAGCTATACTGTGAGAATTAGTGTTGGCTTTTGATGATTTCTTGAACAAGGAATTATTGTCTAGATTTTTATGGTTTATTAAAATTAATCACTGAGGGGTCACCAAAAATTATTTCTTGTCAGTAAAATAGAAGATTTAGTATCCTGATGTTTGGGAATATTAGTGAAGACTGCTGTGCTCTGTGACTTTTGTTAGTCAAAAGGAGTCAGTAGGACTTGGTGTCTTGGTGCGAGATGGGGACATGAAGTCCGTCTTGTTAAGTTGACAGCTTGTTAGGCTCTGTACTCACTAACTTTAATCTCAGGGACAGTGCTGTGCTGTGAAGTTGAGACAACAGTGATGGCACTGTTGTGAGGTATGTCTTTGGCAGGGTAGAAGCAGGAGCACTTAGGAAATGCCACCCAAAGATGGTGGCAGCTTACTGTAGTTGAATCTTGGATAGTGATCTTAATAATGAGTTACTCAGGGTGTGTACAGGTAAAGGTTTTTCAATAGAAGATTCTAGAAGTCTAGGAATTGGCTACTGTAACTTAATTATATTGCCTACAGTGTTATATAGACATTATATGAATATATAGGCTTATTTTGTTAAGTTACTAACAATGATACCATTTTAGGGGTCATAATCTAAGCATGTCATGTAGTTATTTTCAGTTATTTATGTAATTTTTATTATTTCAGTTATTTTATGTATTTCAGTTATTTAATTTTTTAGTATTAAAAAATTAAAACTAATACAATTATATATAATTATATGTACATACAAAACCATTATTAAAATGTTAAAGGAATAATGCAGGAAAGAAAAGGTAAGAATGCAGGACCCCCCCCCCCCCCCCCCCTTGTTAGGAAACTCCTACCTAAAGCACAGGAGGCAGAAGAAAAAGGATAAAGGATAACTGTAAGGGGAAGAAATGGTCCTCATAACACACAAGACCTTTGCTTAGGGAGCACTATGTGCCTGTTTCAGAGGCGGATTGTCCAGTTTAGAAGCATATCTGTCCCCATCTAGTTTGTAGGATTGTTTCCTTGAGAAGAAAGCAAGAGCCACCTTTCTCCTCACAGTGTCGATGGTCTCCTGAGGTTATCACAGTCCCCAGGTCATTTAACATGGAGAAGCAAAGTGCCTGGACAGAGTGGAAACAATGCTTTCCTGACAGAGCTACCATGAAGGCACATAAAAGCACTACTGTGAAGTGTTAGCACAGGCTACCTTGGAACCAGATTCCAGGCTTCAGATCTTGGTTCTGACTTTGTGTAACTTGGTTAGTTTACTTGTCTGTGACTCATTTTCATCTATGAAATGGGGAACAGTGTAATGTGGTTTCTGGGAGGTATGTAGGTGATTAGCATGTGAAATGTTAAAGACAGTACTGGATAGTAAGAGCTACTAAATGCTGGTATTGTGATTAAGAGGAATCTCAGCACTCAGAACAAAGAAGTGACCCATTCTCTGGAAGTTTGAAGTCACCCTGGTCTGCATAAGGAACCCCAGGCCAGACAGGGTCAATGAGACCCTGTCTCCAAGCAAAACACATAGATAGAGTTTGTGCCAGGGGAGAGAAAATAGTCCTTCCTTTGTTTCAGAATTCAGAAGTTGGTATTGTCGGAACATTAAAACATTCTATTCTATAATCTCATTGTTTTATTTTCTGTCTTTAATGTTGAAGGCTACTTTAAGCATTATTATTCATAGTTTTGTAAAACATTTTTTCATAAGTACTATTTTAAGTACTGTAGACTTTTGTATTTTACTACTTAAGAACAGAGTTTCATATCACCTAAACCTTAGCTTTATGGACCATTTGTTGTTGCCTAAGGACACTGTTCCACAGATATCTCCAGATGTGCCTGGACTTATTGGGCTCTCCCCATTATGAGAAGAAAGCATTAAAGTACATTCAGTGCAGTGGTACCTAGCATCATTTGTCTGAGGCTAATGAGTAGCAGGTGTTTCAGGAAGTTCTGCTTTTAAAGTAAGGTCAATAGAAGTGAAATATTTTCACTTTATCTGTTCTTGCCTTGTATTTCTTACATTTAAAAATCCTATCTAAAATAAAATGTTACAGTGTTTTCATTTTGAGTACTTATCCAACACTGAAATTTTTGCATTTGGCAGAATGAATGGTAGTTAGGAATACCAAGGAATTGTGTTGAGGACCTTAGGATGTAAGTGCAGGTGACAGTACATTGATTCTGTGTGAGAGAGATTGCTGTCTAGGGTCAGACTTGGTACCTGTAGCCCCAGGACTGAACTGAACTCTGTTCTCTGTGCATCCCACGTTTGCTTCTCTGCTACCAAGTAGCAGTTTAGACTGTGAGCTTAGGACCCTGAAAACCTAAATTGTTTCCTATCAGGCCTTTTATAGGAAATCTTTGTCAAGTCTTCACCCAGGAAAATTTAAATTTTTGAAGGGAATTTGTTTTTTTTTAACTTAAATCTTTAGGGATAGAAGATGTCCAAGAAGATTGTAGGAGTAGAGTAGATGCAGTCTAGCATAGAAAGTGAAGCTTGATCTCATGCAGTCCCTTCTGTTAGAGGAGGGTCAGAGCACTGGGACGGCAGGCAGCCTTGAGTTAGACTGATGGTCTTACATAGTGAATGAAGATGGGACTTTAGTCAGCCAAGTTTAAGGAATGGAGAATGTGTTTTACACTAGTAACTGATGAGAAGATCAAAGATGAGCTGAAGCGATTTTGGAGGCAGAAAGTTCTAGACTTTATGATCAAGATTGTTAGGGTGAAAAGAAAGAGGCTCTATTTGAGAGTAAAGTAAGATAGTGTCTTCAGAACTGTAGTGTTCAACACTTGGATAATTAAGGGACATTTATGGGGTTGAGGGTAATGCCTCTGTTTCAGAGTCAATAATGCAGCTACCTTTCCTTCAGTGGAAGTGTAAGAGGCTGTGAAGCCCATAGAAGGACTTGAAAGTCCAACATTTTTGAGTTTCAAGTTAAGTATTAAATGTCTGGATAGGAACATTTCTAACTTCTCTCTCTCTCTCTTTCTGTACTTTTTTTTTAATGTAGGAGTGCTTTGTTGTGTGTATGTATACCTACATATCTGAAGAGGGTGTCCGATTCCTTTATAGATCCCTTTAAAGATGGTTGTGAGCCACCATGTGCTTGTTGAGAATTGAACTCTGGAAGAGCAGCCAGTGTTCTAACCACTGAGAAATCTCCCCAGCTCTCTAACTTTATCTTTTATGATTTTGATTTGTCTTTTCAGAATTTTCTGTTTTCTTATGTGATTTTTATAAGGTCTAATACTTTTGATGGACTGACATTTCCAACAGTGTAGTTAAATTGTATACCTTTGTAATTGGTTTTAGTGTGCTATATGTCATTACAATGTAAAAATCAAAACAACAGAAAGTAGTTGCATGCACAGAAATTTGGAACTTTTTAAACCAGGTGATATCTTAGCTATGTGTGTGTGTGTTAATTGCTTTAAATCCTCCTATTTTTTTTTATAGGTGTAGGCCACCATGCCTGGTTTGTTTTCATTGAAAAAAAGATGTCTTACAGAGAAGTTGTACTTGTAGAACAGAAATGAAAGGTGGTGATGTGGAGGAGAGTCACCATAAAATACTTCATGTTGGGTGATGCTTTAGCTGCTCAGGGTTATGAGTCCTAAGAGAAGTGCATTCTGTCAGAGAGTATCGCTGGGCATTTTATAGGCCAATCTGTCTGAAGAACTGATAGCGCATGCAGGCGAGATAGTGTGGGTACTTGTTGGCCTCCTGTCTGTTGTGGCCTTAAGCACATTAGTCTTTTCAGCAGTCTGCCTTTCTGCTTTATCTGTCATGTATGTTACTTAATCGATGAAGAAAATTTCATAACAGTTTTTTTCCTTGTCCTGCTTTTTTGTTGGGACTGAATTCAAAATAAGTTGAGTGTGTGCCATAGAATTAAGTGTGGTATTTTATTTTGGTGTTATGGCTGTAGGTATGCCAATTCTTGTTACTGAATATTTATGAGCTTTGATTTGCATACTTATAGTAATAGACTTCAATTAGGTTTTTGGAAATCTTTTTTTGGATAAAATTAATGGCGAAAGATAATTTTGGATATATGTGTAGTTGATGTAACATTAGCTTTGACTAGGTGCTTATTCAGCCAAATACAGATGAAATAACAATAGACAGACAACAACTTGTAGAGGACTTAAATTGTATTTTTTCACTTAGGATTCAATAAACACCCCTGTACTTTCCATCTCTAGGCATTTGAAATTTTCAAATGAATCTATAGATCCCAACAGTTCACTGTTAATGATAGAATGATAAGTGCCTTTTCTTATAGTAGCAGAACAGCATATGGAGTTACTTCAGAAATAGATATTTTGAGAATTCTACCAAGCAACATAAAATTTTATACTGTAGACATCAGTTTTTATTATGACTTGATTAAAGGCCTATGCTATTAAAATATATAAGCTTAGTATATTGATATGTGGCTTTATTCTAAAAAAGTAAAATGGACATGATTTAGACCTGCTTCCAGAGGGGTTTCACCCATCCTCACTGTTGCTGAAATCAGTGTATTTTTTTGAATCATGAAAGTGCTGTTAGAATTTGCATTTACTATCTTGTCTTATGCTTATATTGGTGTTGGCAATGACTTCTGTTAATTTCACAAGCTTAGTTGAATTCAACCAGAGGAAGAATTGGGGTATTAAACTGTTAACAGCTTTAACATGGCCAGGGCAAAGACTTAGTGACCTGAGAGAGGTGGAGTAATGTTTTTGTGGACTTAATTATTTTATACTTACATATACTTAGAATGAGTGCTTTGCTCGTGTGTGTTTCCATTGCCTAGGTCAGAAGAGAGCATTGGGCCCCTGGGACTGGAGTTATAGACTGTTGTGACTTGGCAAGTACTTGCTGGGAATTGAACTCAGATCCTCTGCAAGAACAAGTGGTCCTAACTGCTGAGCCATCTCTCATCCTCGGCTTAATTCTTAACAATAGTAGGCTTTAAATAAATTGTGTATATATGTTGTCCCTTTTGTGGCCTTTGTACAATATAATTTAGCTTACATTTATAATACAGACATTAAAAGTTCAGCATTTAAAATTTGGATTTGGAATTCAGGTTTTATTTTTGAGTTTTAGTGATCTACCGTGACATTTAATTATTAGACTAAATGTTGACAGACTCCCAGGTGTTGCTCTCAGTGAATAGCTAATTTTTATATGAATGTCCTCACTTGAAAAGTTTCTTTTAACTCTAGTGACAGACTGGATACTAGAGAGAGATCCACATGAGGAGATACTGAAAGCATTTAAACTATTTGATGATGACGATTCAGGAAAGATCAGCTTGAGGAACTTACGGCGTGTTGCCAGAGAGCTGGGTGAGAACATGAGCGATGAGGAGCTCCGGGCCATGATAGAGGAGTTTGATAAAGACGGCGATGGAGAGAGTAAGCTTGCCTTATTTTGTCTAAAATCTGTTGATTTGTGTGACTCCCAGCAAATTCTCCCCCACCCCCACTTTTTCTTTCCCTTTTATTTTTGAAGACAAACTCATGATACTGTAAAGTTAAGATCCTTTTGTCTTAGCCTCCTGAATAGATGAGAGTCCAGTTGGATGCCAAACTCTGTAAGCTTCATTTGTATTGAAGCAGACCCTTAAGACAACTTAATAAGCTCTGGTACGAAGTATCATACATACTTCTCTGAAGATGAAATATTACTAATATGTAGCTATTTACTAAAAGTTTAGATCTCAGTGCTTTCTTCCTTAACCTGTTTACACTTCTGAACTATTACTAAGTTCGTAGATTTTTCTTTTAACCACTTTTAATCTATTTTTGTTTGTTTGTTTGTTTGTTTGTTTTATCTCTGTTGCTCTGTTTCAGGTCCTGAGTTATATTTAAAATGTCACAGTATTCTTTCCCAGGCTGCCTGTGAAGGTGCAACGTTGTGTACCACTGTCCTGCAAATATTTGCTGGTGTTTCTCACAGCCTTCCCATTGCCCTCTGGGCTTATTAGCCTTCATCTCCTTTTCATTCTGTCGATAATATTCTTTTCCTAAATGTGGGTTGTAGTGTTGTCATTTCTGTGCTCAGACACTGAAGAGTGAACCTTCACTACCCGCAGAGTAAAGTGCACACTTAGTACTGAGGTCTGTTTATGCTCTGTTCTTCATTCTGGCTTCAACTGTTATGTACTGAACATCTATATCCTGATGACATTGGCTTTGCTGCTTTTTTCTCTTAGGGAGCAGATAGCCCACTTGTCTGTTGAAGTGCTTCTCACTTTCTCCAGCAAGAACATTTGAAACACCATCATTTTCTCAAAAGCCTCTACAGTGGTGTATGGCGGCTGATGAGGGTGCCATTAAGGGCTCATGACATTTAGAAGAGCAAACTGCCTTCATATTTTAGTATGTTTAATATGGATCCTCTTGGTTGCAAACCAAGTTTTGTACTTTTTTTTACATTTTAAACTGATGAAGATAAAAATATTTTGTTGCCATTTTGTGACATTTAGTAACTCATTGCTCTTATAAATGTTTAATGGTATCCAATTTTTAAGAATAACTTTTTTCAACATTATGGTTTAATGAAATAAAGACTGTGAATACGGATATGAAGGCAAATAATGTATACTACAAAATAGACATAAATATGTAGGCATATCTGAAGATATAGAAGATTAACACCACAGTCTCTCAAAATAAATATAAATAATATAAAACAAAGTTCACTATGTGCTTTTATAAAGATGAAAGTAACATTTAAGAAGCTATAGCAGATCACTTTTTAAATAATGATAATGATGGTTGGAGTCTTATGTTACTCAATTTTCATAATAGCTTCTGTAAAGTGGACAGAGTACTGTAGCTGTATACACATAAGACAGATGCATATATAGTAGATTATCACAGAGCTAGTCCCTGATAGCAGCAGAACTCAGACTCAGCTCTCCACAGTGAAAAGGACATTCATTCTGTATTGTTTGAGATAATATAGTAAGATGTTAACTGCTATGGGAAGCAGTGTATTAATTTATTGACTGGTAACTTCTGATGCTAAACTTTGGTTTTTTTTTTCTTTTAAAGCCATGTAGCTTCTCAGGTACTCAAACTTTATATAGATTGTGTGTGTGTGTGTGTGTGTATGTGTGTGTGTGTCTTTCTGTCTGTGTTTGTGTCTGTGTGTGTTTGAGCGTCATTTCTCACATTCTTCCTTGTTGAGGGAGTGACTTCCTGTTTCTGTTTCCAGGCTGCATACTTCTGGCTAGCATACCTGCTAGGATTCTCCCTTCTCTCTGTAGGAGTGCTGAGATCACAGAAGTGCACTGCACTATCTCTCATGTTTTTATCTGGGTCCTGGGGATTGAATTCTGGTCATCAGGCTTCTGTGGTGAATGGCTGAGCCATCTTCTTGGCCACTCAGATGCTTGTCTTTAAGGCAGGCGTTATGCTGTTTTCAGAAAGATGGTTGTTGAGGTTAGAAAGCCTGGCCTTCTTGTCACCTTCCTAGTAGTCAAGTGGCTAGTTTGGTTCCTTTAGTTACTTTGTTCTTTACTGTTTAAGACTTAAGTGTCGGGGGCTGGTGAGATGGCTCAGCGGGTAAGAGCACCCGAGTGCTCTTCCGAAGGTGATAAGTTCAAATCCCAGCAACCACATGGTGGCTCACAACCATCTGTAACGAGATCTGGCTCCCTCTTCTGTAGTGTCTGAAGACAGCTACAGTGTACTTACATATAATAAATAAAATAAATCTTAAAAAAAAAAAAAAGACTTAAGTGTTATGTTTTTGGATATTACATCATGAAATAGATTAAAATATATTTGTAATACTAGCATATGTTAAAGTGTATATAAGTAACATAAAACAACTATTTGTGACTTTTACAACTTTTTGAAGTTGAATTTGAAGTTTGATTATTGAAATTTTCTATTTTAAGAAAAGTAAAATCTTTAATAAAACTAAAGTACTTCTTAGTTTTTTAGTCATAGCTCTGGTACAGTATTAAGTGATTTATAACCAAATCACTTTGAAGCTCCTTTGATTGCTTTCTTAAGAAAGTACTACTTTCTGGTTTGGCCTAGACACCTCGGTGTAGATTGCTTCAATTGTGTTTTTAGATAAAACTCCACACTGGCTTAGCATTCTTGCCTATTTGAATTCTTAGTTGGGAGACAAACAGGTCGTATTCTCATAAGCTCTTTCGATGTGTTATTTAACCGAAGAGGTCACAACTCTTAATTTCTCAGGTTCGTGAGTTGGTTTGTGTCCTGTCTCTTCCGAGTCTCTCATTACCTTGTAACTGTTTTAAGATTGCGCAGGAGTTGATGGAAGTCTGCCTGCTTTGAATAAGACTTCTCACTGTTCTTAACTCACGGTTTACCTTTCTAGGTGTGTTTCCTCTTCCTGTGCCTGGGATGTCACTCCCCACCTTGCCTTCCCTTCTTTCTAAATGCCATACTTTTAATTGACAATCCAAGTCATGAGTTGTCTATATCTAAAATCTTCTTAATGATTTCTTCTTTAGTAGTGTTTTCCAAAACTTTTTGATCCATATTTTATAATATATTATTTTAAGTTCTGTGCATTTATTCTCCATTTCAAACTGAGCACAATTATTGTACCAGCTGTGGGGTTACTTTATTAGATAAATTCTTGACATATATGCCATAACTGAACATTTTCTAAACCACTTGAAGGTAACTTTAGCATGAAAGTAACCTTATCAACATATTAAGAACATGGCTCTTTAATATTTTAGCATCCAGTACCAGAGAATGAGATCTTTCAGCTTTATGATTGATTGTTTAATTCAGTTAGCAACAATTTTATAGTAACATTTATTCACTTCTGTTTGATTCAAATGTACTGTAGAACAGCAGCCCTGCATGTTTTGATGCATTATACAGTACCTCTGTGGTGACATTCATTTGACCCCTGGGAATAAGTGTGTCACTCAGTGAGTCACTGTGTAGGATTTCAAAAGACACAGGCTAAAGCATCCTCTGGCAGTGTCCTTTCTAGATGAGGAAGCTGGAGTGCAGAGCTGGTGTGTACAGAGCTGTGACATGAAGCCAGGTCACTGTTTTCAGTGTGGTGTTCTTTGCTATAATCAGTTGCCATTTATAGTTTGTATCTTAAAGATTTACTAAGTCTTGATGTCCATGTTCTCACCTGGTTTACATAGGAAACTTTGTTTTCTACGCATTCCTATGTATGAGTGTGTGTACTTTTTTTTTTTTTTTTTTTTTTTT